>CM044435.1:8059283-8086818 GCA_024363595.1 Xenopus borealis
ACATAACTAGCTAGTCCAGTGCTGCTGCTACAGGTGCTGACATAGTCCAGTATACTACAGTGATCATCGGGGTTTGAGCAGCCCTCCCGTAGCCCCTTCCTCCCCCGCATGCACGTGTTTGTGCACGTACATCTTGTTAGGGACATGACTGGTATCAACGAGGGAGGTGAGCATAAGGACTCCAGGGAACGGGTCTGGGCCGTCGGGGTCAGGGCCTACATGGTTTTTTATCATATTTATTCCATATCTGGGTATTGCGTTTGCTCACACGACTTCGACACACAATTTCGTACACAAATTTTAATCCTTGTAAGAATCACAGGATTCCAAATCGTTAATGGAAAATCAGATTGTATATAAATACTGTATATATCACTGCACATTATTAAAGGGAATGTAAACCTTCTGTAAACTCTTACAGCACTTCCCAGGTCTGAAAGGCTGATAACTGTACTTCATTACAGATGCAAGAAGTGAGAATGTAGTTTACCATTTTGCTGTTATCTAACACAGGGAGATTAATGAGCAGTTGTAGCTTGCTGATGTTAGGGCAAAGGCACATAAAGCAGATGGAAAACCTCTCTCCACCTGCGGATTTCAATGAGGCAGTGAAGGCCTTTAGAAAACCCTACCCTCCAAAACAACTGCAGGAACTACTTAAAAAGCTATGTTTGCCTTGAGAGCTAATCACCAATATCAACCAATCAACAGGTAGAATTTATGGATTCCTAGACCTGAAGCATTTTTTTGCACCTTTTATTACTTTACCTCTCAAGGACAAGATCCATTAGGTAGTGGTTCCCAAACTGGAAACCATCATCTGGAGACCTTATGGTGGTGGTTGTCAGACTTTTACATTTCTGGCTCACCTTGGAAGTTCAGGGTCAGGGTTCCTGTCCATTGAACTGTAAAACCGACAACCCAAAACCACTGAAATAAGGTCTCCACATGAGCGTCCCAGAATCCTCTTGCAATCATTATTGTGTGGTGACTTATAATCACTTTAAATGCAAAGCAATTGTCCTTTACAGATTCATTCCCTTGGATAAGTAGCCTGGCACAGTAAGCAAATTTATATATATATATATATATATATATATATATATATATATATATATGTCCTTGTGATTAGTAGTTCAGTCACAAATCTCTGGTGGAATGTTAAGCAGGGCAGGGAAATCCGGGATAGAGTGCAGTTGCTTCAGCATGACAAAACATTTAATTTTTTTCATATCCTGCAGCTTTGAAAGAGTTACAGCCAGTGGGATCTGTGTCTTGCGTCTTTGATATGCTAATGTAATTTTATCCTCTAAGAAAGCTCTCTCCATCTGCATCAAGATCTGCTCGCATCCCTTTGCTTACCCATTCCCACCTAATGTACTTTACCGCTGCATTCTTGAGTCATTCTTAAGTACCACTACAGTCTGTGGACAAACTCAGTGCTATTTATAAGTTCTGCTTAACATGGTACTGGTTTTAAGGGCATATTCATCTTATTTATGGATAATATTTATCTGTCTTAAAACACAGACCCTACAGTCTGTGGATAGTTGTGTTTAATATCTTGGAAGAGGATATAAATCTCAAAATGAAATATTTGCCTAATGAAAGAAAATGTCACTCTAAGCAACTTTCCGATATACAAATTATTATTATAAAAGTAATTTATAATGTTCATCCGATTGTGACTGTTGAAACTGTGTGGCTAAGACACAACACTGAAGAAACATGGCCATACATATGGAGATCTGGGCCACCTTGAGGTGGGCGATATTGGGCTGTTCCAATCGTGGCGATAAGATCATAACAAGGCATAAACGAGTGGTCAGTTGGAGGACCATATCAACTAACCAATGCAGTCCTCGGTCCGAATTAATTTTTAAACCTGGCCGATCGAAACCTGCCAGACTTTTGGGGATTTAGTCATGATTTTTATGATGTAGTTTTATTTCTAAATTACACTGCAAATAATTCTCTCTACAATATAAAATTTCATTCCTGAACCAGCAAGTGTATTTTTTTTAAAGCTATATTGTTGTGTAGGCAGCCATCTAAAGTCATTTTGCCTGGTCATGTGCTTTTTGGAAAGAGCCAACACTTTAGAGCCTGCTTTCTGGCAGGCTGTTGTTTCTCCTACTCAATGTAACTGAATGTGTCGCAGTGGGACCTGGCTTTTACTATTGAGTGCTGTTCTTATATCTACCAGGGAGCTGTTATCTTGTGTTAGGGAGATGCTATCTGGTTACCTTCCAGAGTCGGCCCTAGCCGGCCGGGCGCCCTAGGCCTCATGAGGCAACTTCGGGTGACTTCGTAAATCGAAGCACCACGAGTGCATTAGTGCAGGCAAGTCCACATTGAAGCACACAGAAGGCAGGAAGAAGGCAGTTCGGGAGATTGTTGCCGGGCGGAAGAGGTGATTAGTCGCCTGGCGACTAAATCTCCCCGAATCTGCTCATCTGCCTCTACCCTTAGGCTGCTATGGGGGGGGAGGGGGTAATTTCACCCCAACTTGCAGTACAGCAGTAAAAAGTGACTAACGTTTATCAGCGCCAAATCAAAGTCAAATGACTGGGGGCAGCTGGGAAACTGACAATATGTCTATCCCCATGTCAGATTTCAAAATTAAATATAAAAAAATCTGTTTGCTTTTTGAGAAATTGATTTTAAAGCAGAAGTCTACTGGAGCATCACTATTAAATGATGCATTTTGAAAAATATGTTTTCCCATAACAGTATCCCTTTAATCTGTCAGCACCTTATATCTGCCCCTGTATGAGGGCCTTTACTACCTTGTTTCAAGAAATCCAGCAGTGCAGAATGGGAGAGACTATTACTGCTTTCAACAGCAATTATATCTAAACCATTGAAAATTGTTAGTGAATGTATAAAGGAATGTTGCTTAGAATTGTATTTGGTTTCATCAGGCAAAATTAATTAAGTAGATAAGATGGGAAAGATGGGATAAGATGGAAGGATTTTTAAAGGAGACATATTGTGTAAAATATAAAAATGTACCAGTGCATTATACTCATTTAGATATAGAAGAATTATGCTTTAAAAAGTAGTGCAAAAATCCTAATAATCCCTCCCTTCCACTCCCTGCTCCCTGAATTCCCAGGCTGTGTAGGTGAGTGCTCACTGCACTGTAGGACAGGAACCAATCAGCAGCTAGCAGGACCTGCTAGGGAACTGAAGCCTGTCTGTGCTTGTGTGATTGCAGGGCTGTCCCCCTCCTACTGTGCCTCTGGCAAGGACCGTTAGGACACGCCCACCCCTCATTTGAAACATAGACCCAGAGGACATCAATAGGGAGCTTCAATAAAGGTGCTGTTTTTAAAGATAATTTTTAGCACCATGCAAAAGCAACATCATATTTTACTCATAATTGCCTACAAAAATTATGTTTTTTTCATTTATCCTATGTGTCTCCTTTAAAGTGGTAAAGCCACAGTTTACATCAGTGCCAATTTAACCAAATATGGGCCAGATTAAATTCAGTGAGAAAAAGGTTTATCGAGATTCAATTAGAGATGCAATTCAATTCAATTCAGAAAATCTTTACCGTTTATCATCGTCTGTGGGGAAAAATTGGAACTGAATTTGGAGAAAATTTTTCTCCTCAAATTGACTCTTGTCCATGAGTTTTCCTGTGATAAACCATGAGACATATTTTTCTGACTCAATTGATTCTGGCCCTATATGTCCATTTCCACTACACTACAAATTTGCAGGACAAGTAAAGCCCATGAGGTTCATATGAAGACGTTAATGCTTCCTTGTACAGCCCTTTTAACGTCTACTTATGCTGGCAACAATCAAATTGGTGAGCCCTCTTCATCCTGCTGCACACAGCGTGGCAATTTTTTAACTAAACTACTACAGAAAATGGAGAATTGGCATAGATCTCAAAAGCTGATGTCATTCCAATACTGAAAAAGGGATTACGATCTCAGCCTGGCAATTATAGGCCAGTAAGTTTGAAACCTGTGGTGGACAAATAATTTGAAGGCTTGTTAAGGGATCACATTCAAAATTTTGTCCTAGTGAATGGCATTATGAGTAGCAATTTGCATGGCTTTATGAATGATAGGTCATGTCAGACAAATTTGATTGCTTTTATGAAGAGGTAAGTAAGATGCTGGACTGTGTGGGGGTGCAGTAGATGTGATCTATTTGGATTTTGCCGAAGCTTTTTGATACGGTGCCCCACAAAGGACTGCTTTCTAAACTAAGGTCTGTTGGGCTTAATGAAGTCGTTTGTATGGTAAGGAAACTGGCTACATGATCAGGTACAGAGGGTTGTTGTTAATGGTATGTTCTCTACTTGGAGTAAGGTTCTTAGTGGGGTTCCTCAGGGCTCAGTATTGTGTCCACTTTTATTTAACTTGTTCATTAATGACTTAGGGCAGGGGTCCTCAACCTTTTTTGCTTCGGGGACGGTGTTGAGGCAAAAAATTGTTCAAGGTATGGGGTCCGGGGGGTCGAGGGGGTCTGTGGGCATCAGGAGAGGGGTCAGCGGGGGTCGGCAGGAGGGTCGGTGTCCAATTCGGCACACCGGCGTCCATTTTGACATGTTGCACCATTTTGTTGCGTCAGTGTCTATTTTATCTTGTAAAGGCTCCGCAGCCCACTCCAGGACTGCCCACGGCCCGGTGGTTGGGGACTCGTGACTTAGGGGAGGGTATTGTAAGAGATGTATCAGTGTTTGCAGATGACACAAAACTATCCAGCCCAATTAATTCCATCCAGGATGTGGCATCCTTGCAACAGGATCTTGGCAAACTGGCAATCTGGGCAGCTAAGTGGCAAATGAGATTCAATGTTGATAAATGTAAAGTCATGCACCTGGGATGTAAAAATATCCAAGCCACTTATACCCTTAATGGGACTGCACTAGGCAAATCCATTATGGAAAAGGACATTGGAGTCCTTGTAGATGATAAACTTGGCTGTAGCAAGCAATGTCAGTCAGCTGCATTAGGGGCAAATAAGGTCTTGAGCCATATTAAAAGGGGCATATAGTTATGGGAGGAGGGGGTCATTGTTCCACATTATAGAGCACTTGTACGATACTTGTAGAATATGCCTTGCAGTTTTGGTCTCCATCACTCAAACAGGACATTATTGTATTAGAGAGGGTTCAAATAAGGGCAACTAAGCTGGTAAAATATATCTTAATCTTAACTATGAGGAAAGACTAGCCAAATTGGAGATGTTAATACTGGAGAAGAAGCGCTTAAGGGGTGATTTGATAACTATGTATAATATATAAGGGGATCATATAATAATCTCTCTAATGCTTTATTCACCAGTAGGTCTTTCCAGATGACACAAGGTCACCCATTCCGATTAGAAGAAAAGAGGTTCTGCCTAAATATTAGGAAGGGTTTTTGTTTACAGTGAGAGCAACGAAGATGTGGAATTCTCTCCCTGAATTAGTTGTACAGGCTGATACATTAGATAGCTTTAAGAAGCTTTTTAGCAAGTGAGGGAATACAGGGCTGTGGAAGATAGCTCATAGTACAAGTTGATCCAGGGACTAGTCCGATTGCCATTTTGGAGTCAGAAAGGAATTTCCCCCCCCTCTGAGGCATAAATGGAAAGGCTTCAGATGGTTTTTCTTCGCCTTCCTCTGGACCAACTAGCAGTTAGGCAGGTAAAAAAAAAAGTTAAAAGGTTGAACTTGATGGGCGTGTGTCTTTTTTCAACCTAACTTATTATGTTACTATGTAAATCCTGGATGTGCTGTTAGTCTCATGCATTTGCATGTCCTCACCATGAGTCTGGTACCTGTTAGTAGGTCCGGACAGAGAATTAAAATAGGCCCTTGAATTATAGGTACACAGAAGCCCAAACAGCCCCCACCAGCCCACTAAATACTGACTTTCTATGGCACCTTATAGCAGCCCCTCTGGCATTTGCCAGAACCCACAGATTGCCAGTCCGGACCTGCCTGTTAGTGTTGTCACTTCCAGTTTTCAAGCCCTGTAGTGATGTGGTCATCCCTTCTTAACTACTGACATCAGTCGGTTGGGTTTAGGTAGGCAGACACTTGAGGGAAACTGTGGGTGCATGGGTCCAGGATGGATTGTGGATGTGCAGGACTCTAGCCTGTGTAAGCCATACAAATTCCTTCAAGGTGTTCTTTCATTCACAGCCCTCAGGTGCACAGCCATGATGTAAAGCAATGAATAATAATTCCACCTGAAAACAGGTTTCTGCCACTGAAATGCAACTGAACGCAGTATCTGTCTAGCTGTTTACATTCTCTGCACTTCTGATTCTTACTCCTGAAACAAAGTAGCATAAGCAACTGATTTAAAGACCCGAAGAAGAACTTGATTCTGTTGTCAGAACCAGAGAACAGAAAAGGCCAAATACGGATTCCAATAACAATTACATTTAAAGTAAATTGAAAACCTTTGGATATGTTTAATCATTAGGTATTGGAAAGCAGCTTGGAATAACTTTTTTTTTTTCAAAAAACATATTTTTAAGTGGATTTCAGTTTGTGATATACCTGGATATCCCTGGGCAGAGCTTAATAGGACAATTGTGATTTATCTGCAAATGTAAGTTTGTCAAACCTTTTCCCCCGCTTCTAAATGAAATGAGGCAAGCAAGCAGCAAGCCCCTCGCACGGAAGTGGAGTACTGTGCCGCTCCCTCCAAGCGTAGATAATATTATTCATATTACCTTTCATGGAAATTTGCACAGGCTCTGACTTCTTTGTTTTACGCAGTCGGGAATGTTTGAATTACAAGCAGACATTTGTGCCCGTGTTCAGCCAACTGCCGCCCAAATATTACTTTTACGGCTTTAGCATTCCGCTGGCGTTCCAGGTCACTTCAGAGAATAAGAATTTGCTGACAGTGATTGGAGGCCTCGGGAACCTGTGGTGTTCAATAGCTGTGGTGAACTACAGCTCCCAACATCTATTGAGGCCATTTCTGTAAATGTGACACTTTTCTTTAGGCAAAATGGTTTTTGTAGCAAATTTAAGGGAAAAGGTGTATGTGTAGAGAAGGGGGGTTGATTTCTGAACACCAAGTGATACTTGTACTAATAGATCAGTCACAAGGTAATTTTGCCTACTAGGACCCAACAGTGGATATAACATTATAGGGCGACTCTCAAAACAATTAGATGAAGACAGTGCTGAATGTAAAAGGTGTCATAGAGAACTATAGTGGAAATGCCTAGGGCTCTGCTAAGATATTCAGGCATGGTACCTGGTATCCAGAATGCTCGGGAACTGGGGTTTTCCGGATAAGGGGCCTTTCCGTCATTGGGATCTTCATACCTTGTCTACTAAAAAAATCACTTAGGTATTAACTATACCCAATAGGCTGGTTTTGCTTCTAATGAGGATTAATTATCTCCAAGTTGGGATCAAGGACAATGTTATGTTTTATTATTACAGAGAAAAGGGAAATCATTTTTAAAAATGTGAATTACAGTATTTGATTAAAATGGATTCTATGAGAGACAGCTTTTCCATTATTTGGAGCTTTATGGATAACAGGTTTCCTGATAACGGATCCCATACCTGTAATTAATGTGAATTGCAAACATGGTCAAAAGAACATTGTTTACAGAATCGTAAGAATTTTACATTAATTTGTTTAGAGGGTTTGTTTTGCAAGGCAACACTATTGTGAATTTCTCATCCCTACCTCTAAGTTTGCAGTTCCTTAATTTGGACTCTCCATGAAGTAAAGAACACTTTCTTTACTGATGGCGCAGTCACCTTTCACCCATTCTTAGTGGTCATTTGCTTTCCCCTTTTCTATAGTAGGGAAAGGTCTTGAAGAAGGCAGGGGTTTAGAGTATCGACCACTGTGGAAATTATTTTCCCGCTCTTTAGGCATTAAAACTGCAATGCAAGTTATTGTAGACCAATATTGAAATCGATTTTTGCAAATTGTGAAGAACAATTGATCCGTGTTTTTATTGGTCCTAATAATCCCTAGGATCAGAAGAGTTATATAAACAATACTATATCATGAACCTCTATGATTTTAGAAAACATGCCTTGTTCTCAGGCATTCAAATAAGGAGGAATTTATTGTACCGGAAGGAAGAATCTCATTGCATTCTTTTTCTTCCAAAATTATTTGTAGAACTATGTTGGTGTCCCTTTAAGTTGAAGCTGAAGCATTTGCTTGATTTTTACTGCTTCCAATATTCCGTTTATTTGTGTTCTCCTCTGATAAACTGACCTTTTGATCAAGCCACTATTTACAAAAGCTCAAGAGCTGCCGTTGTCATGATTTCCTTATCCGTCTTGTGGACACAGCAGGTTCTTTATGAGAGACTTATGTTGAAGGACTTGAGAGTCGCAGGAGGAGAATCTGGAAACCCACAGAGCTTACAAATGAATGAAATTTTGAAAACAGAGCACTAGTTCCCCCTCCACCAACTCCTTGTATAAAGCTGATCTCTAAAGAGGCTGAGGTTCTTATCCACCTTGGCACACAGTTGTTTTTCTCCATCATTGTATTTCTTCCAGTGGAGAAATGGGAAACCACCACTATGTATTAGAGTTGCCACTTATCCCGATTTCACCTGGACAGCCTGGTTTTTGGTAGTTCCTGTCCGAAATTCCAAATTAGGAAATCCAGACAGGACAAGTGAATGACCTGGCGATCAGCCAATCCCCTCCCGCCCAGCCTCCCTCTGGCTCGCCCCTTGCCCATTTTCATCACAAAAAACTTTCATCACAAAACTTTTATAACAAAAGAACTTTCATTTGAAGCAGTGTAGGTGGTTCTTCATAGTGAGGACAGTGAGGTGTCAGGGGAGGCCTGTCGGCACCCTAGGGAGGTAGTCTGGACCAACGAGGAAGTTTAGGGGTTAAAATCCAGAAGCAAGGTACAATCAAGTATCAGGCAGAATCAGGGTCAAAGTTTGCGTCACGGCGCCACAACGTCATTACACCAGCGCCGCTACCCACGAGGCGGCCATGGGTGCCGCCATTGTGGGAGCGACGCCGGCCGGAGCTGCAGGTAAGGCGCAATCCTGACATGAGGTTGGGGAATGCACTGCCAGATGACGTTGTGATGACTGATTATGTTAATGCCTTTAGGGGCTTTGATAATATCCAAAGCTATTGTGATTCTAAAATCAATTCATATAAATACTGGTATATTGTTTATGTGAGTGTATGGAGGGGTTAGTGTGAGTGTGAAGGTATGGACACATGATTTCATTATTTGGGGGGTTATCCTGGTCTTTTTTAAACCCAGTTCAACTAGCTTGGGAGAATAAACCAAAAGTAATACTTTAAGGATTGCATCATTCATTTTACAGCAAAAAGGTCTTTGCAGATCTTGAAAATGCAGGTCTCTGTCTCTCTCTCTCTCTCTCTCTCTCTCTCTCTCTATATATATATTGAAAGGCAGCCCCATTTTAGAGGAAGGGGAGCAAATGTCATTCAAAAACAGAGCCCTGGCTTGATACACAACCTCTCACAGAACCCTCTTTTGACACTCGGTAATTACTGATATGGCAGCACCTCTCTAGGCATCAATGATGGATGCATCAATAATGATATCATCTCCAAGCTACTTTACCTGCTTCAGCCATTGTCTTATAATGAAACTCCAACCAGCAAAGGGCTGTAAAACTGCTAACCAGAAGACTGAGATGACTTTAATGAGACGTCTATGTCAGGACTCAATGCAGGAATGGCCATAATGTAAGATATCTTTAAATAGACAACTTGAATCATAACAAGATTGTTTGTTGTTATAAAGGGTAAGCTGTTTCCAATCCCTCTTAATAGATAGGCAGAACCAATTTACTGAGCCTCTGTAGATTTCTTTGCATAGTAATACTCCAATATTCATCTTGCCGTTTACCCTCTAAACACCAACTCTTCATCTAACCATCAACCCATCGGAGAGTTGCTTAGAGCACAGACACATTGGCCTCCCTGATGCATTTGCTGCACATCACTTGCTACTATTTAAATATGCCTTTGATAACTTCCCAATGTTACGACCTTGAGAAAGAGACTTTTATCTCCCAGGCAACAAACGGTAGGAAGTATCTTTCATTGTCTTTATTAGGATCTCCATGGTGGCACCACAGAACGCTCTTCTGATTCTTTTAGACAATTACACGGATATGATGAATAGTTTCCTCTTACCATGCTCTTCTGTGTGTGTGTTGTATAAATGGTGATTTCCACAGGCTGTGGATAATATAATACTTGGTAACAGACTATTTAATATTCCAGTAGATGGAAATGGCCAATGCATTGTCTGTCCTTAGTAACTACAAATGTACATTTATACTGTACTTTATCCGAAAAAAGGCCTAATTAGTTTTAGAAGTCCATTGTGCCATTAGTTATAATATTGGCATCTCAGTCTGGCACTGCAATGTATGGCCATGATCCTCTATGCTAGCCATCTGATTGGCCCATACAAGCTTAAGAGGGGCCATTCATGGTATGTGGCCAAAAGAGCACAAGCAGTTGGAACTCAAGCAGAAGATATTGCAAAGTGAAGCTTGATCCCTAGACCAACCAATATCCATTTGTCATAATACAATGATTACAGGCACAAGTGTGAGTGCACAAATGTGCATTTTGGTGCATTGGAACCATTGCCTTATTCCTGGCACTCAAATCCTTCAACCAACTATAACCTTTGAGATGTGGATAGCTCCAAGTTTCCTTTGCATAAATAGGTGCACTTTCAGATTCACAACGTGGCACCAAGCACAACAACAGGTATGGGAACAGAATGCTCTGGACCTGGGGTTTTCCAAATAAAGGATCTTTCTGTAATTTGGATCTTAAGTCTACTAGAAAATCATTTACATTTTAAATAAACCCAATAGGCTGGTTTTATCTATCAATAAGGATTAATTATATCTTATTTTGAATCAAGTACAAAATACTATTTTATTTTTCAAGAGAAAAAGGAAATTATTTTTAATAGTTTGGATAAATGGAGTCTATGGGAGAATTCCATCCTATATGTCGGAGCTTTCAGTTTAATTGGTTTCCAGATAACAGATCCCATACCTGTACGGTGTACATCTTTGGCAAGTACAATTAACGAATTATGTAATTTCAAGCAAGTTCCATATCCATTTTTGGATTGCTGTTATAAGCAATTTAAAAAAAAAAATTTTTTAATTTCTGTAAAAAAATGTTATTCCTCAATTTTTATACCAATCAATAGTATCTTTATTAGTATGAACCTGAGTTATAAGCAATAGCATATCTGCCTTTGTAAAGTCCATGTACAGTAACTCCAAGATGCCTTGTAATATCTTTATAAAGTACAGTAGACAATATATTATAAATTGAGATTATAAAGCTCTTCACTTTAAGGAATTATGTTGCAATAAAGAGGTGATTAACCTAATGCCACTACTTTCTATAAATAATAGCCTGGGGCATAAATGTTGTGTATTATTTTATATTGAGAACTGGGCACAGTGAGCCTGTCTCCTATGTTAATTTGTCCATTTGGATTGGCACTTCAGCAGAGAAGTTTCTACAGAGTCACATTTACAAAAAGGGAAGAATGGCTTTAGGAAAGTGAGATACCATTGCGGGCAGCAAACACAAATGTTCCTAATGGGTGAAATTATAGTGTTCAGACTCTGACCATCCATGCTCCAAGTGTACGCACAAGGATGCCTGTACAATTTCAATTGCTCTTTATAAATGGCAGGTTCCATATAAATAAAACTACAGGACAGAACGAACTGTTTTAAGCGAATGCACTATATATATATATATATATATATATATATATATACTGTATATATTTGTATAACAAACAAGGGAAAGTTGTGCTTACCTCTAATTTTTAAAACCATTAAGCGGGGGTGCAATGAGGCTGTGACCAGGAGCGCTCCTGCCATGAGGAAAGGTGAGAACCTTGCGGCACGGAGCAGCCAGTTACAAGGGATGGCAAAAAAACGCCTCTTGTAACTTAGTTTTAACCTGTAAATTCCACTCCGCTAGTGCAGAGAGCGCAATTGCGCTCAATGCTCTAGCCATACCTCCCCCTTTCGACCCGCTCAGTCGCTGATTTTCAAGCGCAGATCAGAAAGGGGGGAGGGGCAGCATGGGGGCTGCTGCCTCAGGCGGCGGTAGCTCCAGACATGGCACTGGCTGTGACCACAAAATACATATAGTCAAATACAAGAGGTCAATACTATATATAGACAAATACAAGAGGTCCTCTGCACTCAACCCATTATCAATATATTTAAGACACTGAGACATTTTGTGCATACAGCTACTGTCAATTTGAGAGTAGGACTGACCAGATATGGGATGACTGATGTAGTTGGCCAGCTTAAATATATTGCAATATATGGACAAACAATGCCTGTTTTGTTTAAAGGGTAAGGCATTTTTAAGTAGCTGTATGCACAAAATGTCTCAATGTCTTAAATATATTGATAATGGGTTAAGTGTAGAGGACCTTTTGTATTTGTCTATATATAGTATGGTATCCCGGTGAGCCAGTCCAACTGATTATCACAGAGGAAAATAAAATAATTTTTTAAAATTTGGATTATTTGATTATAATGGGAGTCTTTGGGAGACCTGCATCTTATAATTCAAAACATTCTGGATAATCGATCCCATACCTGTACTTGCAGAAGTACAGTTTTTACAGGGGGGCACCGTTACTTATATAGTTTCATAGAGATTGGAACCAGGGGGGCTCCCCAGAACTTTACACACCAGTTCTAAAGGCTGATACTGATGCTCTGTACATTTTAGTCCCTGGTTGACTGGCACCTATGATGTCAAGTTTTTTTTATTTATTTGGGGGATTATAATACAAGAGGAGGCTTATGAGAGGAGATAAGGAAGTCTCTCACCATCCAGCCTAAGGCAGTGGTACCTGAGGCATGGCTGAAATTGGTGCATGGGTGAAACTGGTGCATGAGAATAGTTGCAGAGTATTTATGCATTTATCTCTTTATATTTTCACTGGACAATTACCAAGGGAAATAAAAAGGAGAAATACAGTCTGATAAGGCAAAATTAATGGCACTATATAGAAGGCAGACCTGTGACTGCTGGGGGGCTATTGGGAACACTGACAGATAAACAGTTTCAATATATATTTATAAAAATTCACAAGCTAAGGTGATTTTACTGTGGGGCTCAGTAACTTAGGCAGTAGCAATAAAAATCTGTTTTCCAATCTCACATGTCCTCAATGTTACATTAAAATGAGAGATATCCCAATCCCATCTCTGTTTGCTACATAATGGATGTCCAAACTCTGCCCCTCAATCTGTTTTTTTGAACTGGGTAATCAGTAGCTGTAGGGCCCAACGTCTGTAGGGAAACGTCTTGCTGCCACATTGTTGGCATTCAAGAGAGATAAATCCCAGATTCCCCCTGTATTTTGCTCATCATAGCTAAAGCATGCCTCTCATTAGTGACCTCTCTCTGTATTATATGGGCTCAGCTTGCATTGTGGAGTATTCTCTTATGATTACATTAGTGAAATCCAATAGAATATTCATGAATTGCTTCGGCTAATTTACAAGATGAAACCACGTTCCTTAACCGCTTCTTTTCAGAAGCCTTGAATACAATTAATCTCAGGGATGCTAGCAACGTGTGCAGTGTTATAGAATTTCTTCTTGTGTTCCTTTTTGATTCCATTACCCTGTCATAATGGAGTAAAGTTTGCAAAAACTATCTGTCTGCCTTTGCCACTTTTTACACATTTTGTTACATGGTGGTGTGCTGTGCTGCCAATTTTAACATACTGTCATTTCACTCAGGGCTGGTATAAGAGGGATACTGCTGTGCAGAGTTGGGTTAAGTATCATAGACACCAAATGCAATATTACTTGGACTGACACCCCCAAGCCAGCCCCCTGTCACATGCCTCTTAAGGGCTAGGGCAGACGCGGAGATTCGGGGGCATTTTGTCGCCTGGCGACTTGTAGCCGCGACTTGTAGCCCCCGAACCTCCCCGAATAGCCAAGTCCTGAGGCGCACCGGCGTTACTTGAAAACGCCGGCGCCTATTCACACGCAGCGGCGCGATTTTTGAAATCGCTCCAAATTGCCTCGCGAGTCGGGGAGGTTCGGGGGCTACAAGTCGCGGCTACAAGTCGCCAGGCGACAAAATGCCCCCGAATCTCCCCGTCTGGCCTTAGCCTAAAACTTGAGCCCAAAACTGCACTGCATTCTCCAGCTGAACTTTATTTGCTTAAGTTACCACAGAATGACTGTGAAAGTTCTTTGAGCAGGCACTCAAATGAAGACCACTAGGTAGCTGAAAACAATTTATTGTGTCCAAAACCTCATTTTCCAGTTTGCTGCCCAACTTAGTTAAATCACTCTGCAAAGTGGCAGCATCCTGCATGGAACCTATAGTTCTGCACAATTTAGTATCATCAGCAAAAATAGAACGGTACATTCACTGCCATCCTACAGGTCATTAATAAACAAGTTGAAAAGCAAGGGACCCAGTACAGAGCCCTGCAGTACTCCACTACAATACTGGTCCAATTAGAAAATATTCAATTTACCACCACTCTTTGTAATTTATCTTTTAGCCGGTTCTCTGTCCAAGTACAAATACTGTGCATCTTAAAAGTGACTTGTCACCCAGACATAAAAAGCTGTACAATAAGGAGCAAATTTACAAAAATTCACCCAAAAATCCTATGAATCTATTCGAAATTCGCTAAGCATTCGACTATCGAATACTTATCGAATAATTTTCTTTTTGCTCGTATTTCGATTTCTCAATTGAATCCTATGATCGGATGCCGATCGTTCGATTTCACAAAATAATCATACTTTTTCCTTTGAGCCTCCAAAAAATTTGTACGATTCGAACGATAGAGGCATTCGATTGTATGAATGGTAATTGGGCAGGACTTAGCAAAAGAAAAAGGGTTCCCATAGGCTTCTATTGGTATTCGGTAGGTTCAATCTGGCAAAGTAGGCATTCAAAGGATTTTAAAATTTTAAATCCTTCGATCAGCGAATGATTGAATTATCGGATATCCGATCATTCGATCTATTCGATAATTCGGTATTCGATGATCAAAGAGGCCAAATTTGCATATTCGAATATCCGAAAAAATCGTACGATCGGTATTCGATCACATTCGATCGAACTTCGAATCCTTCACGTGAATTTTGTAAATTTGCCCCTAAGACTCCTTTCAAACATGAAACCCTTATTCTTTAATTTTCATCTGTTATAAACTTATTTAAACTTATTTAAAAGTCTCAGCTGTCAATCATAAATTGCCTGTCCTGTCTCTATGCCTTCTGATCCTGGACCTTCCAGCTATAGTCAGGTGATCCCACAAGTGGCTAATAAAAGGGCAACCAAGTTTGGGAGTTTTACTTTGAAAGCAGTGAGTAAGTTGCAGGTAAAACTTAGTCCATTTGTAAAATGTGTAATGAAACAAAGAAATTCTTAATGAATCAGATGAAAGTTGAGAGTAGGAATGGCTATATAGGGGATGACTTTGACATAGTTGGCCAGCTTAAATATATTGCAATAAATGGAAAAACAATCCCTGTTTTGTTTAAAGAGGAAGGCATTTTTAGTAGCTTAAGGCACAAAATGTTTCAATGTCCTTAATATATTGATAATGGGTTCAGTGCAGAGGACCTCTTGTATTTGTCAATCCTGGCCCTTTGTTTACCATTACATGTTCTAGGCTTTTTTGAATTTCACCCATCCCTAGTTATATTTGTTGAATTGGGTCTATTAAAAACAAAATCTTTATGAGCTGCTGTCTCAGTTGTGATCCAGCAGAGCTTTGGTTTCGAGAAGATCTGAGAGAAGGACGCTTTCTAGAAGCAAGGGAAAGCCCTGCAACAGGAATAAAGTCATAGACTCAGTTATCAATATTTAGAGGGCCATAGATGCAAAATATTTCAAATGCCTACCATTCCTTTAAATGGGACCTTCTTTCTCTATATGTATCAGAGTTGCAAACAGTTGATTAAACCCTTTGGTATGTCAAGGACATTGGAATCAGTTTTTATACCACCCCATAAATTTACCTTTCAGGACTCTTTCCATCAGTGAATTAGAAAATAAAATATTGAGCTTTTTGCTGAACACCTTCCCCCTTGCATAATGCTTTGCACTGAAACTTGAATATTACAATTAATAATGTCCACAATGTCACGATTTATTGTGTGATGTACAGACATACACATTTAAGGGCATTAAGTAATGTATGCGCATAACATTCCTTATTAATAATGCAGTATATTTGAATTGTAGATAAGAGTGGGTGCTGCTGCCAAATTGATCTTAGTAGTATCTCACCAGGTAGTAGTACAGAGGTTGTAGTTAGGCCACACTTAGCAAGTGTGATTGTTAGCCCCACCTGCTCACCAACAGTGCACAAACATCTTGCCCGCCCATCTGTAGGTTATGATGTCATCAGTGGAGTAAAGAAAATGCACCAGGCCCCTCTGCACCGGCACACTCGGATCACCATCCTCCTGCCCACTTCCCATCTTTCCTCCTCCTATCTTTCCTCCTCCCTACTAACATCCACTCCTTCCCAGCTTGCGTCCCCCTTCCTTGCCACTGGTAAGAGATTGGCTGAGGAGGAGGGATTTTTCATTAGCTATAAAGGAAGCAGACCCTACAGTCTGTCCCCCCTGTTTCCTGGGCTCCCCTGCAACTGTGGGGTCTGCTTCCTCTATAGTTATGCCACTGGATGTCATGCAATACATGATTCACTGGAATCTGTCTGTTTTTACAAAAGCTACCAATCGGCAGGAGTTTTTGAACAAAACAGTCTTTCCAAAATCTGGGCTGTTTGGGTCAAAACCAGATAGATGGCAACCCCTAATTGTAAGCTCCACTGGGACTGATGAGAATCATGTATCATTTCTGTAATGTGCTGTGTAATATGTTGGTGCTATATATTAATAACAGATAATAAATAAATAAGTGCATTGGGGTAAAAGATCCCAAGAGCATGAATCAACTTGTGAGCAATAGAGGATACCTGTCACTCATCTGGGCTCTATTAGATTAGTGATGTATACTCAGATTTAATATGCAATAAATAATTAATGTTATTGCTTTTGTAAATTTGGCTTTTCAGATATAAATTAACATAATTAAAAGGAATGTTTCAGCTGTCTTTTTTTGCCAACGAAAACCTAAATCAAGCAATTAAAATGCAGGAGGGGGATACCACTAGGAGATAGGATAATAATTGGTTTTTCCATGGTCAGATTTATTGCAAGAATGCAAACGTGAATGGTTCTACTGAAGTCGCTGGATTTATTCCTAATGCCGTCTCTAAATAAACCTCTTTCAAGTTATTTTTATCCCATCGTTTTAGGATACAGACTCATTCTCACTGGATTTCATTTTTGCTTGGGATATAAAGCCTCTTGAATTTTAAGCTGTCTGTGTCCTTTTAGTGAAGGTTGTACGTTGAGTGTCTTTTAAAGGGGAACTCCATCAAAAAACTTTTTTTTGCATTTTGAAAGAAAATGTAATTTCCAGTATACATCCATCAAACATTTTCATTTGTATTAAACTTATTTGTAAATGTAATTATATGGTGGGTTTCCAAGTTGTCAGCCAACACCGAACCATAAGCTGTCTTCTCCCAAGTCAGACCTGCCCCAACCTGGATAGATGGCATGCCTTAAAAATCTAAGCCCATCCTGCCCATGTCTGACATCACTGAAGGAGTTGGGGTAGGGAAGGCCTGAGCTTATAAAATAAACCTGATGCTGGAGAATAAGGAAATTGAGTATTTTTTTTTATCTTAACCCTTCCTTGGTTCGGGTTGCACTGGAATCTTTCATGAAAAATTCAGATTATGCCTGAATCCCAAAATAGTGGATTCTGTGCATCCCTAAAATAAAGGGGCAGGTTCTGGCAATATTGTGTAAGTGACAGTGGTGTTAATATTGTCAGAGATGGAGAGAGAGTTAAATAATACATAGCATATAGTATGCCTTCAATAGAGACAGTAAAGGGGTTGGTAGGACCAGGTTTAGGTGGAGAGATCGTTAGTTTATGCTAATGCCTCTAGCTTGAGGGTCCCTATAAAAATGTTGGATCACCAAGGAGCAAAATTAATCTCAACATTCAGCATTAAAAGTAATTTGATGGATACATTTTCATAAATCTTCAACTTTTTGCAAGGTGACCCAGCATATTATTATCAAGCAGTTTCAGCATTGAAGTAATGAAAAGACCCATCATTCATATATAAATTCATTCCATTCCCATAGGTAGGATTGAAATTGCCCTTAGGATAGACACCTAATTCTCAGTTCCAAAGTATTTTATGACTAATTCCAGTGACTCTTTCCTTGATTTGCAGGTGTCACAGATATCGTTACCCCCTCTTCCCTCACTGGGACTCCAACATCTTTGGACAAAAATTCTTCTGCTGTCTGAGTGTTGTTAGTCAATCTAAGCCTCAATGCTTTGATACGGATCCTACCCAAGGCTGATTAGGACTGATAAAGGTACAGCTTTCATATTGCTATAGTTGTAACACACTCTTCTATTTATTATTATGCTTTATTTACTGAAATTAGGCATCAGTAATGTAACTCCAAGGTGACTTCTAATATAATTATGAATTCTAGTAGGAGTAACAGTATTCATTATAACCTACATATCTGTGGGGTGTACAAAGACGGTGTGATGATAAATCAGGTTGTGGACATGGCCGGATTTACATAGCCATCACCCCTAGGCCCACTGCCGTTTGTCGCCCACATACTCTACCCTTTATTCACAAATTTTCATCAGGAATGGAGCAATGGGGATTGGTGCATGGGAAATTTTAAAAAACTATAGTATCTCCGGCGTATCCCCAGTATTTCTGAACCAATGTGGGTGTGGCTGGGCAGCATGCCGCCCCCTAAAATCCTGTCACCCTAGGCCCGGGCCTATGTGGCCTTTCCACAAATCCGGGCCTGGTTGTGAATAATGATGGACCAATGAGTCTAAATGGTGAGGGGGCCCTGCCACCCATAGTTATGCACCAGCTATTCCTTTTCTTCCTTTCCCCTCCAGTGTCCATCCCCCTCCTCTGTGTCCCCCTTCTCCATTCCCCTCCACTCCATTTTTCTGTGTCCCTTCATTGTCTTTTTCCTCTGTTACCCACTTACCAGTTCTGCATTAATTTTACTTAATTCCTTTCCTTTCGTTGTCCGAGGTCTTGTCAAGGTGGAGGTGGCATTGAATAAGAAGGTGGACAGAGAAAATTTACAATGGAGGTGTTGTGGAGGCCATAGCTGGAGGAAGACGGGCAGTGGTAGCAGCTGGGCAAGTGAAGGGGGTGGAAGCAAACAATAAGAAAGAGCGATGAGGTTGGGGGACACATCAGAAGAGACACAAAGTTCAGCATGATAGTCTCATTAAGTTATAAAGACAGAACACTGTTTTTAAAGATATAAATTACAGTTTGTCCCATAGGGAAACTCCCAAAGTATACCTTATATATTGAATAATGTACCCCACTGGTTGTAAAAGGATACAAGTCATTGAGGAGTTCCATGACTGTATAAAGGCACAAGACCAAAGGCAAGTTCTTTTGTACAGGTCATGGAACTCAGAGGTGACTTCTAATATTCCTTATTTTAAAACAGGGTGTAGATTAGTTATTATAATACACAAGTCATGGCATAAATTATATCACTAAGCACTGAAGTGAAGACATCACTGTATACGTTCATTTACAGTTTATTCATGGCTCTTGTATCTCTTCCATTCCCCTCCAGTGTCTGTCCTCCTCTTCTGTGTTCCCCTTCCCTATCTATATCCCCCTCCACTCCCCTTTTCTGTGGCCTTTCATTGTCTTTGTCCCTCAGTTCCCCTACCTGTCCAAGTTTAAATGAGTTGTGGTAGAAATGATATCACTAAGCACAGATTAGAACTGTAGAAATCATTAAGCACCTTTATAAGGATAGAATTTACAGTTTATTCATGGCTCCTCTGTCACCCATAGTTAAGCATCTGGTCCTATATTAAAAACAAGTAATCCCCCAACTTACTAAAATAATTAAGTTAATGTCTGTAATTTCTCAGAGAGTTGTAGCCAAATTAAGGAAACTCTGCTGCGCAAGAATAATATCTCTCGGGTATGTGAGCATTTAGCACAGGACAAATTTATTAAATCCATTTCGGAAACATGATATGAGATTCGGGAGTATATCAGAGAGTGAGAAGAGAAGAAGAGATTCTGAATTCCACATGGAGCTTAGAGGCAGTCAGTGAAACTGTACCTGTGCTCTTAAATTGGCAAGCTGATCCTAAAATAACCATGAAATGCAAGCTTTAAAGAACCCTTATTAAATTCTGCAACATCCCTGCTGGACATGAGGAGGAGTGGGGGGGACCCAGCGCTGCCTGAAATAGTTTTTAGGTATGACTGGGTCTTTATCTGTCAATCATTTCTCCCTGATCTGTCCCTTCTTGACACTGCAGAGGATCCTTGATAAAATGATTTAGAAGCCAAAAATACTCACTGGCTGACATATCCTGCACATTTCTCTTTTACCTGTTTGATTATTAAAGGGGTAGAAAACCCTGCTGCAATGCACTGCTCAACCAAACTATACTCAGTTGTTGCTGGACGACATATCCCTGAATAATGTGAGATATCGTGAAGGTTGAACATCATGGTTGTACTCTTAAAGCAACATTGCCAAAAATTTCCAATGCTTTTCTCCAAAACTCCTCAGCCAGCCTCCAATACAAATCCCAGCTTATCTATATAAATCTGGATTCTTGTTCTTTGCTTCTGCAACTGGAGCTGGAAGATTTAAACACGTTTTCCCAGAAATAAACAAGTATTCTCATTGGTCAATTCTTTTGCTTTTGTAATTAAGTTTTTATCAGTAGATTAATTCTTACCAGTTCTTCTTGGTGAATTTTCTTGCATCAATAATTATGGTTTTCAGCAACTAGGGAATTTCATGGTATTCGTTATTGATGAGAACATTTTCCAACCCAAACCAACCCTGATCCACTACTTTCCAATCCACAAACAACAAAGATCAATGTCCTCTTCTGCTTTATGAACCACAACTAACCTTATTTCTCTCTAATGATTCATATGTTAAGCGGAGCAACCATAACGGAGGGGTCAGCAGTCAGCACTATTACATCACCAAAGGGAAAGTGTCTTTCATGGTTTTAAATCAACCTGTTAAAAACTAGAACCCATGTTGCTATATCTAATAACCTACTGTTTCGAAAACATCAGTGCTACAGGGGTCGTTATTGCCTGAAATTCAGACAGTACACACGTGGGGTTTCCATCTTTCCTGTTGAAAAATAAAACAGACAATGGGGTAGGGCAATGATGTCAGGGGTCAGATTGGTGATGTCAAGGGTGGTTGGTTGAGTGATGTTGAGGGGTGGGCTGTGACACTGAGCATGCTGTGGCATAGGTATTGGGATTTGGTGTATTTTTGGACTGCTTTAAGACTGCTGAAACCCAATCAGGCAATACTGAACCAGACAGCCCCAAGAAAAACCATGCTGGGTGATTCAACACCAGGCAATGGCATGCCTATTCCTTACACTACCCTATTGCAGGGCAACCAAAAACACTTTTCACTTAAGTCAATGGCAAGGGGTCTTCTGTGAAGTAAGGTGTTTTGACCACTAAAGAACTGGCAAAGTTTTGAATGGTTGCTAATTGAGTTGCTCCACTGGGGAAGTGCTTCTAGCGACTGTTAGGTGTTGATCTAAGTGTTCTTTACCTGCTCCAAACACAGATGGACAAACAAGAATAGATTGAGTTTTGTCCTGTGCTTCACTGCAGCCGACCTCTTTGCAGAAAAGTGAAGGTAAGAGCACTTATCAGTACTAGCCCTTATTGACTGCTGCCCTTCTCCTTTCCTTCCCAGTTTTGTATCAGCACAACAGTCTGTTTGCTAGTTTAATAAGTAAATATATAGGAACAAGACAAAAGTGCTGATTGCTGTGTGTGTTCAACCTGGGAGAACGCATCAAACATTATGAAAGGCTAATGACACACTAACTCCCTTCCATCAGTCAATGCAATGACTCATTAATTCTTTAAACAAGACTTCCTTGGAGTTGAGACCTCAAAACATCCCAAAATGTGTTTGCTTAACACTCCATTAGGAAGAAAAATCAGCATTCTTGTTACTGTTTCAAAATATAAAAGAGAAAATGTGGAACAATATAAAGATTTAAAAGACAGAAAACACTTATTATAATGTAATTTTTTCCAACACACATATAGATAGGCGGATAGATAGACAAATAGATGGGGCTGCAAGACAAAGTGATATTCAACACGAGTGGTGGCTATGGCCTTATTTTGCAACAATGGGAAACGGATAAAACTATTTGTGCTGTCATAGTGATGACCAGCGATGAGTGAATGTGGGACAAAACAACAAAAATGTTTGCAAATGCATTAGATGTATTGGAGTTAATACAGTAGGTAATTTTGTCGCTGCATTTTTTCTGGACAATTGCATTGGAGTCAATGGTCATTTTCTCTTGCACCAAATAGTCAATTAAATTTTTTGCAGAATTTTCTCAAGAAAAAAATAGTGATCTTAATATGCAGGATTGCACCATGTATCAATATCTGTAATAAAACTTTAAGTAGCGTAAAACAGATGCTACTGGGCCCCACAGCAAAATTCAATTCAGGGCCTCAAAACATTGGTAAGTTGATCTATTCTACCATGATATGCTTCCTCTAGAGCTACGCCTCTTCGCTCATCACAAGTGATGTCACAATTAGATTTCTTGTCCTACAGGCCACCACCTTTAGATACCAAAGCCACTGGCATTCCCGACCCAATCAAGCAATAACATAGTAAGTTAGGCTGAAAAAAAGACTTGCGTCCATCAAGTTCAACCTTTTTTTTTTTTTTTTTTTTTTTTTTTTTTTTTTTTTTTTTTTTTTTTTTTTCTTATTTTTAATTTTAGCTGCCTAACTGCTAGTTGATCCAGAGGAAGGCAAAAAAACCCATCCTAAGCCTCTCCAATGGATAAAATACAGACTCGTTGAATTTTCCAGGAAGGTTATGGAGAGGATGCTCATTGTTTATTACTGAAACACTCAGTGTCCCCTGTTCCACTTGAGTCATTGGCCATGCATTTGCAACTGCTTCATGTCTGTACAGGTTTCCACGGAAACCACAAAAGAAGGAAAATGCTGTTATTATTATTTACTGATAAGATGAATCTTGTGTTGTGTGCAGGGAAGTGCTTGCATTTTTGGACACAAGAAGAGAAATAATAAGAGAGTCTCTCTAGGATACTCAAGAGGGTTTAGAACCAGAGTTTTGATTTGGATTGTTTTCATAAAGTGGGTAGAGTTTTTGAAAAAAAAAAAAATAAGAATAACTTTTTTTTTTTTAAATCCCTCTCTGGCCTTGCACATCTGCAAATCCAATATATAACACCAGTCATGTTACACTTCTAAAAATATTTTTTTATATTTTGCTTGTACTGAATGGGGTTAAACATAATGTGATAAAGATAGTATTTATTTATACATAGTCTACAAATGTATTTTTAAACTTACATTTATCTGTCTCTGTATAGATGATTCCCACATTTTTGAAGGCAGTCGAAATACATTGGCTGCAGGGGGTGGAGGTACCTGCACCTTCAGCCTTAGGTGCAAACCAGTGGTACAATAAACTGTACTGAGCATGCGCCAGAATCCAACGCAGTCTGGTTCAATGCCTAGGGCCAAACTGGGACAAAATACAGCCATGACTACAACTTTATGTGCCCTGGGCAAAATTTGCACCCATGCTATCAGCTTGCAGCCACAAGCCATACAGCATTGTGGGTCTCGCTAGGCTTTAGTGGATTTTGGTTGCAGTGATTCCGGCATTCCAGTGGAGGGAGCGGGCCCCAGTACAGTCCCACCCCCAGGTTACAGCACTAATCACATGCTAATGGCATTACTGAAACCATGAACCACCATTACACAGACCCCATTAAACACCATCCAATGAGGTGGTGCAGGTTTGGAAAAGGAAACAAGGTTTGCCCATTGAAAAAACAGTTTATGCAGTTCAATATTTTTCCCATTAGTGATTTTTTTCCCATTGTCCTATTAGTGTTCATGCTAGCACAGCAGTTTCCTTGTGGGCATTAAGACTGTGTATGGGCTGCGCCAGTTATAATCAAACCCCATGGCCCCCATTAGCAGAGGCTTAGCTCTTGCTCCCAGCAGACCAGTACCAACATCAGCCATGCAACACTCTCACTAACAAATAGGTCAAACAGATAACAGAAGGAAATAGTTCATCCCAAGTGCGGCTATTATACCTTCTTCCAGTAATCCTTCATTTATTATCTTAAGGTCATAAAACAAAAAGGTTGCATGTAACTTAAAAACGTTATGCAATTAAATGATAGTACATCTTCTATCAAAAGCACCCAGTCCCCACATGTCCAAAAATAATACAGTTAATAATTAGTTCCGAGATTTTACAAGAGGTTCCCATTGGTCCAAAGAGCAACCCTATCATCATTTCATAAAAAGAGATTAATTAAACTTCAGAGCAGCAATAATGTAAATGGTAAGAACTCTGTGGTCAGCAAAACAGGAAATTACAGTATTCGAAACAGATACCATCGGAACCAGTGCAAGTGGTTATTAGCTTCAAGGTGTAGATTTGATATGAGCACTTTGATGAGTGTCGGTTTTTGTAACAAATTGTATTCGTGTTCACCAAAGATATATTTTCTTAAGGACTATTAATGAGGCCAGTAATTTTGTCTTGTGTCAAAAGCCTATATGTAACCAGCTGCTTTGTTCCTTGGGGTGATACATTAAGTACTATGATAATTGTAATTACAGGCTTTAAATGTTAAATTTCTGTGAATCAATGGAATCTTGCTCGCTTGCTCTGGTACCAAGCCATAAGTCGCTTTTATAGTCAGTGAACAGCAGGAGTGCCCATACTTTACTAATGCAAGTTCTACTGTACTTTAAGAGATGATGTCCCATTATGATCTACATCCGTAAAAGCATTGTTATCATTTTTTTCCATGGATAATATTACTTAAACATTATATTGATTTATGAAATTATATTGCTATGTTTAACAAACAACTATTTCTTAGGTAATCTTAGAATAAAAATATCTTAAATAAAGCATGAAATAAGAGGGCGATATAGTTAAGCTGTTTGTTGACAGTGTCTTGAGATCTACTGATCACTAGCTAAAGGTCTATTGGTAGATTCCTATCTACCTTTTGGGCACCCCTGCTGTACAGTTGCCAAATCCAAGCGGACCAAAGGGTTTTCTGGTTTGCTCTACAGGTTTCCCTGGTCAGATTGAAACCTCACTACAGGAATGGAGCTGGAATTTTCTTATCACCAATAAGAATAATAAACAATGTAGTGGGTACCAAAGCAGGTGAGAAAGGATGGTAGGAGGACAGTAAAAAAACGGGAAGGAGGTTGGAAAGAACTCCATAGGGAGACACTGGGAAATAAGAGAAGAAATAACACTGGGCTGAGGGTTGGAAAAGAAGACCTGGAAGCTCACAGGAACCCAGTTATTTTTGGAAAGTTAATTTAAAGGGACTTGGATTAGGAGCTGGAATAAGAAAAAATCAATAGTAAACTATTCCCACTCTAATTTTGTTAATATTCAGTTAATTAAAAACAAAGACAAAAAAGGTTAACTCATAGGGATGGAGGGGATGCAGTTTGTTAGGTACAGTACTGTAAAAAGTCGTGAACCTGCTACCTCAAGCAGGTACACCTGATATATAACAACTAGTCCAAGTGAGAGTACTTGGCTCTGGAACATGATATCACCATTTTTTTCTCTCAAAGGTAGTCTTTGCACAGTTTTGTTGGATGCATTCTGAATTCATGGTACAGTAAGAATTCAGTGGCATAAGTAGCTTATAATGGGCCCCAAAACAAATTAATTTTAAGACCCCCAACATATCCAGAGGTTGATTTGTTGATCTTCCATCTGTGACTAGTGATGGGCGAATTTGTCCCGTTTCGCTTCGCCGAAAAACCCGAAAATTTCCAGTGAAATGGCAAAAAATTTGTGAAATGGCGCCGGTGTCTCATTTTTGATGCCAGCGTTTGTTTTTGGACGCCAGCGAAAATTCATTGGTGGAAATGCGGAAATGGAAATTTATTCACCGGCAGTGAAACACGGGAATTCGCCCATCACTATCTGTGACCTGTTAATAATATAGAAATTGCTCATTAATTAGGGCCCTGCTGTAGAAGTACTTCAAGCTGGGGCATTTTTTTTATAGAAGATGGTTGGTCTTTCAGCTTACTAGTGATGCCACCCAATCAGTTAAGTTTTCCTTGTGCTTTAATGGTTAGGACACAATCTTTGGTAACTATGGCAGTTTGAGAGTGTTTCCTACCCCAGGGAACAGATTATTATGAATTTACAAAATGTTATGCATTGGATCAATATGCTTGCTTTGATAGGATTTAGGATAAAGAACTTATGTATAAATTCCAAACACCATATTGACAAACGGAATGTCTGGCAAACTATAGCAACATAATTAAGGTCATGCATTTGTTTGTCATTTTTAGGGATTTTATGAATGCAGACTTGGATTAAGGATTTGGCCAGCTTGGGTCTCATGTGACTTAACAAAAAAAACAAGGCCAAAGAATTGTCATTTGCCGACACTGACGTATTCACAATCCAGATAAGGCTGATTATGTAGGACTACTGACAATCAGTTGGAGCTCAGATGGCCAGAAAAGTCCCTGTCCCCCAGGGGATAGAGAGAGTTATATTATATATATATTATATATATATATATATATATATATATATATATATATATATATATATATATACAATTGGAAAATTACAATTAGGGTATCCCTGAACTAAATAACTTTCTCTTAGAAAAGAGACCTAAAAAGCAGTACAGCAGTGGGATCTGTTATCTTGAAACCTATAAGAAAGCTCTGAATTACGGGATAGCTGTCTCCCACAAACTCCATTTCATCCAATTTGTCCAGATTTTTAATTTGTTTTCCTTTTTCTCTGTAATAATAAAACAGTAGCTTGTACTTCATCCAAACTCATTAATCTTCACTGAAAGCAAAATAAGCCTATTAGGGTTATTTAATGTTTACATGATTTTCTAGTAGACATGTAAAGTCTACATTTTCCTACCATGTATATAAAGTGGGCATCACATTTTCCTAAAACCCGGCGGCCATTTTCCCTCTGACATATCATAAGTAACACTGACATCTTCAAACAGGACATGCAATAAGTTCATTCAATACAAAAATCAGGTCTACAGAGGCACAGTATATGTGACTAAGGTAAAAGAACAGACATACTTTGATAAGTTCTGCTGGGGTTAAGCGCTGTAATGATTAAGCTGCGCTCAGGAAAGATGGCTAGGAGAAACAAACAGGATCAGACAGCTAGTCTAGTTTCTATAGGATGCACCACCATTTTGGATTCGGCCCAGGGCCGGAACTAGGGGTAGGCAGAGTAGGCGGCCGCCTAGGGCGCAGTCATGGGG
>CM044435.1:8096386-8106740 GCA_024363595.1 Xenopus borealis
GAATATCACTCTCTACATTATACTAAAAGTTAACTCAAAGGTGAACAACCTTTTTAAGCATAATTTTTGAACAGCTATAAGCATTCAGACACTTCTGTCCAGGGTCTGTCCAAGCTGGCCGGGCGTCCTAGGCAACATAGTCGGCTAACTGGGCTAACCCTACACCCCCCCAACCTCATGGATTTACTGTTGATTCAGCTCGTGTTTTGCTACCTGACAGATACATTGGGGGGAAGGTAATTAAAGTCGCAAAGAGAAAAACATTGCTCACCAATAACAGTTGAAATCCACATCTCGCAATGTAATATTGTTCCTTAAACGGTTATTGCATTGCGAATCGTTATTGCGCTTTGTGGATTATAATTGCGCACTCTTAAGAAGTGCTTGAAGATTTCGTAATCTTTTGGAGAAAACATTGCGACTTTTTCAGTAAGAAGTTTTATTACATTGACAGCGCATTATCGCAAAGTATAAAATTCGCAAACGGCCTTCCACTGGCGGAAGTGGTTGCTAAACAGTTTCCGGGTTCGCAAAAGGTATATTGCATTTGCGCAAAGCAAAATTTGTTCACGCAAAGGCTTAACTTTTCGCATTATGAAAAGTTTTTGCATTACTGACATATATTACATTCCCCTAATTGTCTTTTGGTAAGTTCTATAAAACTTGTGTGCCATCCATTGTCACTCCTTTTTGGGTAATTTCTACTGAAGTTCAAAGCTTCAGTAAGCTAATGACAAGGTCATCAAACAGCCCAATTAACTAATTGATTAATTAAGTCAATTAACTTTCAATCAAAAACATATATACATTTGTTGCAGATACTATCTCATTTTCATCAACAATTCTGGTTCTTGTCTAATGCTTTGCTGAATTTTTGCAATCCAGTTCTTCCTCTTGGTCCCTGTTAAGTGTGTCTTTGACCTTCAGTTTGGTTTCTCCTTTACCAACATCATACCATCTAACCTGTAAACTCCAACTTGTCATGTACAAGTAGATCTTTTATATTTCATCCCTGTTACATATACACAATATGTCCAAAATTACCCAGGATGATCTAACTCCAAAACCAAAGCCCTTGTTATGAATGTGGTCATCTCTTTGCTGCTATTACAACCTGCATTCTTCTGGGAAGGTTTTCCTCTAGATGGTGGAGTATTGTTGGTGGGATCTGTGTCTATTCATATGTTAAAAGATTGTGTAATGATTTTCATACTGACTCTTATTAGCATCCCAATTCATCCCACAAGGTTCAGTTCGATTGGGGTCAGGGCTCTGTACAGGCCAGTCAAGTTCATTATCATCACCAAAGCATCTTCTTTTTCTTACTTATATTGCTTCTAATTGCAACCATTTTCACTCCATAGTAGTAATGAAAACTATAATTGCTGATTTAATATGTATTTATTCCACTGGGGCAGTACTCTGTCCTTCCCCTGATTCAATCATTGATTCATCGCCCATTGGAGTGGCCAAATCAGGGCTTGCCCCCCTCCTCTCTGCCACCTCCACAACATACTGCCTCAGCTGTAAACCACCTCTGCACCCATCATCCCTCCACTCTCCACCGGTATGTACCTGCTCTTTTCTGTTATCAGTCAGGAAGGGGAGAGTTTTGGGACCATGTGATCATGGGCAATAGGTCTGGCCTACAAGGGCTGGGGTCCACCCTGATTTGCCCCAGCTTTGCCTCCAATCTGCACCAGCCCACACTGCCCAGGACCCCTGGAAACCATAGACACAAGGCAATCACTTTTTATTGCACATATGTTATTCTGCTGCTGGATTCCATGCTCAAAATGCAGAAGCAAATTATCAACTAAGAATCCCTTGTACAAACATAACACTATTCTTATTGACACAAATACAGACAATCTATAAAAGATCAAATGTAGTTGCATTGCAGATAAACGCATTACGACACTATGGACAAATAAAGTTGCTTCATTACAATGCACTAAAGAGCCTTACGTTTGATCATTGTGACAGGACAGTTTCTAAAAGGTCAAACATATGTGACATCAATCACTGTGAATATTTACATGACACACACTCATGTTTGAGGCAAGAAATGCATTCAAATTACCCAGTGGTCTTAACTATGAGTTTGAGTTTTACATGATGTTTTTACTGGTGTAAATTATTATACAGTTTATTAAAAACGTGCATGTAAAATGTATGTAATATTTATAAGAATTGGACTTTCATTGAGATAATCTGTGGCCCTATAATATTGTACTGTATTGTGAGCATGAAAATGATAGTCCGAGACACTTGGGGGCAAATTCACTTAAGCACGAAAATGTGCTAGCTTTGCAGGCAAATTTTCGCTGTCCTGCCACAAATTCACTAAAATGCAAATTTGCGTCCAGGGTGGCATACGGCGCAAAGTTAAATGTATAATAGAAGTATATGTTACAGCAACTACATTACACTACACAAGCCCAGGAAACCTTTAATAAATAAAATAAAGTTGTCCTATTGCCCTGAACATGTGACCCCTGTATAGTTGAGTTGCCATATGTTAGGAAAATTTAAAAATTCTCTCTATTTTTCAGACTATCACTCTACAAAAGGTAAAAGACGCCTTCGTTTTTTTGGGACTTAGAAAAAAATGTAAATTTTTTTTTTCAAACCCCTATCTATTGTATTGAACTTCACCGTAAAGTCTAGAGCAAGAGGTAACGTTCAGTAAAATATTCATCTTAGTGAATTAGCGTAGTATGTCCCTTCCTCAGTGCGCAACTTCGTCTGGTGTAAGGGTGCAAAGTTGCGCTAGTCTATCTACTTCACTAGCAAATTTTCGCCAGAGTCTAACTTAGTAAATTCACGAAGTTGCGAATTGACATCACGCTGGCGAATTAGCGCTAGCGTTAGATGCTTCTCGCTTTAGTGAATTTGCCCCCTGGTTTTAAGGAAAGAATCTATATTATTGTTTACTCTATGGTTATAATTATGGATGCACCGAATCCACTATTTTGGATTCTGCTGAACCCCCGAATCCTTCGAGAAAGATGTGGCTGAATACCGAACCGAATCCGAATGCAAATTAGGGATGGGAAGGGGAAAACATTTTTTACTTCCTTGTTTTGTGACAAAAAGTCATGCAATTTCCTTCCCCTACCCTAATTTGCATATGCAAATTGGGGGTCGGATTCGGTTCAGCTGGGCAGAAGGATTCCGAATCCTGCTGATAAAGGCCCAATCTTGGCCGAATCCCAAACTGAATCCTGGATTCGGTGCAACCCTAGTTACAATGCATTTATATTGATTTATACACAGTACATACAACTGAAAACTGAGCCCTGAGCCCTGTATATGTTTGAAACCATAACGATAAGTGATACTTAGCGTTAATGCAATTTGAGTGGTTGTATGTGTAAATTGGAGGGGTTGAAGTGAAAATTCAAAATTAAAAAAATTCAAATTTCGAAGTAATTTTTGGGTAATTCAACTATCCAATAGGCCAAAATTCGATTTGAATTGAAAAAATTTGTTTCGAATTGAAAAAAAGTTAAATTCTACCCTTCACCACCTTAAACCTGACGAATTGCTGTTTTATCCTAAGAGGGACCTCCAATAACCTTTAAGGAGTGTTTTTAAAAAAATAAAAAATTTGACATTTTTGAGGGGAAATCGATTCGAATGATTATAATTCAATCGAAAAACCAATTCAAATAAAATTCGATGGTTGAATTTCGAAGTATTTTATCTTCGAAATTCGACCCTTGATAAATCTGCCCCTAAGTATTGGAGGGTTTGAAATGTGTAAGGTGGAGTACCATGAGGCCTGTTATGTATTTTTCCCTTTTAATGGAACTAAGTAAACGTTTGTCTTTTTAAAGGGGTGGTATGTTTTAAAATGGTCAGTTCTTAGCAACCTTTCTATTGGTCTCCGTTATTTAAATTTTTTATAGTTTGCCTTCATCTTCTGACTCTTTCTAAGCTTTCAAATGGAAGTCACTAACTTCATGTAAAAACAAATGCTGTGTAAGGCTACACATACGTGTATATTGTTATTGCTACTTTTTATTACTTGCCTTTCTATTCAAGTCTCTCATATTCATATTCCAGTCTCTTATTCGATTCAATGTATGGTTACTAGGGTAATTTGGGTCTTAGCAACAGACTGCTGAAATTACAAACTGGGGAGCTGTTGACTAAAAAGCTAAATAACTCTACCAAAAAAAAATTAAAACAAGTTGCAAATTGTCTCAGAATTAGAGATGGGAGAATTTATTCGCCTGGGGTGAATTTGTGGCGAATTCTCGCAATTTGTCGTGAATAAATTCACGAAACGCCAGAAAAATTTTGCCTGGCGAAGATTGGCCAGTGTCTCGTTTTGGACGCCGCGTCCATTTTTTGGACGCTGAAAATGGACGCCCACATCCAAAACGAGATGTGGGGCCCCACATTCGAATACGCTCTACATCATGCTAAAAGTTAATTTTAAAGTGAACAACCCCTTTAAGGAGATTATAGATTTTTTGATAGATTTTCACACAAAAAAAAAGGTAGAATGGGGAAAGTCTCCATATAGAAAATATTAGTGGAGAGGGGCAACAGTGTTCCTAAATGCAGTGTGGCATATACAGATGTATTTGAGAATGTCACAAAATGTCTTGTTGTACCAAAGAAAGTAAAATTGTAGCTCCTGTTTTCCCTTTAACATTTAAATCTTCACGGCTCAGCCAGACCTGCTGTTAAACCCACCTTGTCCAGACAGATGCAATGCCTGACCTTTAAGCCTTGTCAGTTGCAAGCGGAGTAGAGAAGTGGCAGCACAAGCCCAAGAGCACGCAGGGATTGGGGGAGAATGGAAAGTGATGATATTTACAGTCCACTCATGGCTGTGAAAGGTCGACAAATTAGATATTGTAGGAAATCCTAGGGGAAGTCCGGATTCTGCTTTGAATTTATTTTAGAGTGTTAGAGAAAAAGGTAACTGTATTTTCCCCTTTATTCTAGTTTATTTTCCAACCCTTTAAGAACTCTGTGATATTTGCAGTCAAACTTGGTGCATGTTCTCTGCATCCAATAACAAAACAACATTTTCATTCCATGTTGCACTGTGCATTTATAGTGACACATATTGGGGGCATATAAAAGGCATAAAACTATACCCCCAATATGAATACTTGAGCAACAGATTATAAATGAAGTGGCATATTAAAGAATTTTACCAAACCCTTCAAACTCAATTTCATGATGGTCTGTGTGATGCCTCAGAGATCACCTGACCAGAAATATTTCAACTCTAACTGTAACAGGAAGAAGTGTGGAAGCAAAAGACACAACTCTGTCTGTTAATTGGCTCATGTGACCTAACTTTATAGTTTGTTTGGTATGTTTGTGTGCACCGTTGAATCATACGATCCCAGGAGGCTGGCCTTATTTTTTTTTTAAATGGCAATTTTCTATTTAGGATGACCCAATGGCACATGCTACAAAAAAAGTATATTATTATGAAAATGGTTTATTTACATGAAGCAGGGTTTTGCATATGAGTTGTTTTATGCAATATCTTTTTATAGAGACCTACATTGTCCGGGGGGTATAGTTTTCCTTTAAGGTCACCAGAAACGTAGAGATTCCGCAAACGAGCGCATCTTTCCCCCACATTGAGGCTGGCGATATTATGCCAATCTGATTGAGGGCTCAACAATTGGATCATAAAGCAGGCAATCTGGGTGGTTGGATCATGGACTGCATTAAACGAAAAGATGCGTCCGCAATCCGACAGGATTTTTAACCTTGCCTATTCAACAGACATTGATCAGAGAAGCCTGTTGGAGGCCCCCACACATGGGCCAATAAGCTGCAGGCTCTGTTGCCAGTTTTTATCGGCCCAGATTAGAGGCATACAGTATTTGTCAAAGAGTGAACCCACATACTGTAGTAGCCATAATTAGTTTGTCCCAGTCCTACATTAACTTGGGTAGAACATGTAATGAGGAGAAAATACGAAGTGGAGCTCACCCGTTCAGCGTCTTCAAAACATTACTCCTCTGCAGCGGCATCCTGCAAGAACTCCAAGGTGCATACACTCCCAACTCAGTTCAGCACAGGATGAGTTCAACACTGCGGGCGCTCAGCCAGATGAAAGTAGGAGACGTATATTTCTTCATCAAATGTGGCTTTATTGTTACAAACTATGCGACAGACCAGCCTACGTGTTTTGTGCCCAGAACTGCCGACACTTCTTCAGAGCTCTTTTTCACCTACATCCGGCTGAGCGCCCGCAGTGTTGAACTCATCCTGTGCTACATTAGCTTGGGTCCTTCGATTACCGGGAAAAATGCAATAATGGTTTTTCATGGGACCTGTTATCCAGAATTCTTGGGATCTGGGGCTTTCCAGATAACATACATTTAGGCTTTAGGGGGTTCTTTATTAAAGCCAGAATGCCCAAAACTCAAGAAATTCCAGTTTTTTAATTATAAAATCTAACTTTTTAGTGGAAAAAAAATTCAAATTGTTTGAGATTTATTAAACCCCAAGCATGGAAATAGTCAGAATCCAAAAATTCGCCATCTCAGACCTGGCGAGGGTGTATTTAAGTCCCTCTCCTATGTGGAAGTTTCTGGTCTGCGTTGGAATTAGGCCGCATAGCCAACTATTTCGGGTTTTTCAGACCAAAATCTGACTCGTCTTGAAAAAGTCGGAAAAAATTTTACCATTCGGGATAAAAATGTACGTTTCAGGAAAAAAAATCATTTTTGTCCTGATCCGATAAATAAGGTCAATAAATAATAAAGACAATAAATAAAATGAATAATGAAAGTAAATAATATAAAACGAATAAATAAAACACCTGAACTTAAACAATATAAAGCAAATAAATAAGGAAATGAAAATAAACATATAATAACATGACATAAAGATATAAAATAAATGAAATAAGCCTATAGGGAAAGCCTGAAAAAAAAATCCCTCTGGAGGCACTATTTGTGTTCAAACACAAAACACCTAAGAAGCACCTTCTGATGTTTGATTCATGTTAATGTAGTATAATGTCAGCAAGCCAAAATTGCACCTTAATCTCCCTGTGTTTGATGCCAACAAGATGGCTCATGTAGGGTTGGTTAAGATTGATTCCTATAGGAGAATCCTCTTGTATCCATAATAATGTCTCTCTGTTTGAGAGAGCTGTCCTTCACTATCTTAGTACACTCCAAATTATACTGCACTACACAATTCCATTAGGGCCTTTAATCATTGGATCGTGCTTCTCTGACATAACGACCATTGGTTCTGTTGATCTGACACTGTGTTTAGCATAAAGTTCTGCATATAAATGTGCCAGGGCTTTCACTGGATATTCTTGGGTTAAGTCAACAGCTGGCATGGAGATCTAAGTTGTTTTTGAATAATGTTGCATTAATGCTGCTTAGAAGCAACATTTGGTTTGCTCTGGAATGTTTATGCCTCCATTAATTTCATTGCTGTATTCTACCAGTCCAACTTTATTCTGGATGCTTATTGATGTTTTTACTCCTGATTTCTTGTTTGCAGGATTGCCCCCTGGCATATACTCACCCCTGGCTTTTTCCCATTTGACCTGCTCCATCTATAAGTCCATTGTGGCAGCCGTGTGACTGCTCATTAAAATGATACAAAGCCACAAAAGGTTATAGAGTAACCATTCCACAAGATCCTAAAAATAAATCTTCAGGTGCTTTAAAAAAGGGAATATTTTTTTTTTCAGTGTTCACTTTCTGCTTGTCAGATTTCCTAACAGATGCAGCAAACAAGTATATGCACAGTGGCAGCACAGCTTTCTCCAGTTATAAAAGGTTGAGTTAATGTTCTTTTTTAAAGTTTAAGGCAGTGACGTGGCTCAGAACATATTATAGTCACTTTATCATTGGGAAGACAAGATTAACCAACTCTGTCACTAAAAGGAATTGAACGCAGCACCAGTAAGTACAGTTATGAGTTCCGTTAATCGGAAATCCATAATTACAGAAAGGCCACCTCTCCCATAGACTCAATTTTATCCAAATAATCCAAATTTTTGGAATTGATTCAGTTTTTCTCTGCGATAGTAAAACAATACAGGTATGGGATCTGTTACCCGGAAATCCGCTCCGAATTATGGAACGCCCATCTCCCATACACTCCATTATAATCAAATAATCTACGGTTTAAAAAAACGATTTCCTTTCTCTCTGTAATAATAAAACAGTAGCTTTTACTTGATCCCAACTAAGATTTAATCAATCCTTAGTAGAAGGAAAACCAGCCTATTGGGTTTATTTAATGTTTATTTAATATTTAATACATGCTTTTCTAGTATACTTATATTATAAAGATCTAAATTACAGAAAGATTAATTATCCATAAACCCCAGGTCCAGAGCATTCTGCATAACAGATCCCATACCTGTACTATAGGGCTAGCAAGTAACCCCTGGGAACAAAAACAAATAATTACAACTAATAGGAGAGTGAAAAAGCAATGTTTATCTAAATGTAACTGTATGATGCATGACTTTACATGAGTGTTTTTTTTTTGGATATGCACTGATACCGAATCCTTCTAAAAAGATAAACCTGAACTCAAATCTGTGTACACAAATGCAGAAAAGTAAACATAAAGTGTCTCCATTGATATTAGAGCCTACAGATTTCCTCAGCTGCTGGGGAAATGCTCACTCTTCTCTGGAGGGTCATGGTCATCTAAATATAGATGAAGTAAATACAATTTAGAGCCATAAAAAGGGAATTTATTTAGACATTTCGAAGGCTTAGGGTTGAAATTCCCTCGGATGTGAGACCATAGACTTCAGAAATAAAATGTGCATGAATGATTCGGAGGGATTCTGATATGCTGGAAAATAAAAATAAACTCCATAAAAAATAATTTTGTGGATATGGATATCTACCATGGAGAAAGAAGCAAAAGAGAAAATACGCTCAATGCCAGTTTGCAGGGAACAAAGCTAATCAAGTGTTGCCTTGGATGAATAGGGAAGGATATCATTTCTATTTATTTGTAAATATATGGATAGACCTTCAGTATTGGATTCAGCTTTGGACACCAAAGCAGTGTCAGCCAGCCTATAGAAAACCTGACATCCAGGTTTCTTTCTGCTTAGGTATGGGTAATGTAAATTTTTAGTGCAGGCTGCTACATGCCTAGTGACTCATGGCAACAGGACAACTGATTGAAAGCAAGCATCCTTTTTGGCAGTATGTATTACTTTGCAACTTTTCTACTAAACATTTAGCACGGTTCTACTTCTCAAGAGCTATGCTATGTCACATTGATGTGCCATGACTCTTAGAACTCAGCCCGTGGGGTGAATCCCTGGCCCAACAGGCCAAACCAACCTCGCTTGAAAACGTTCCAGTGACCTTTGAACCAAACAAATCTTAGACAATGAAACATCCTAAGTTACAAAGAGTACTTAGTTAACTACAGTAGAACCATGATTTTACCTACAGGTATGGGATATGTTATCTAAAAACCCGTTATGCAGAAAGGCTGTCTCCCATAGACTCCATTTTAATCCACATTTATTTAATGTTTACATAATTCTCTAGTTTATAGGTATGAAGATCCAAAATATGTTAACTGTAAACCCCCAGGTCCCGAGCATTCTGGATAACAGGTCCCATAACTGTACCTGGTTTTTAAATTTACCTGCATTTGTCCTATACCAGCAAGTAGTGTTTTTTCACCCCCTCCCCCAGATGTTTCCCCCGTAAAGTACTCTAAAGGGGAATGCATGAAAAGTTAAATATCAAAATATTATGTATAAAATTAAAATGTATAAACACAATACATCAAGTTAATATTGTATACAAATATTCTCCGGACAATACAAAAAGTAAAATTTTCTTATTGCTTTCTAAATCTATGTTTTAAAACATTTTAAGTGCAATAAGTTTTAGTTTAAAAATTCTAAATTGGTCATTGGTAAAGCTGGAGCACCCACAAGCAAAATAATCAACAGCCTGGGTTCTGGTTATATAATGAAATCAACAAAAGTAGAATAAACCTCACTCACAGGACTTATGTTAGGGCAAAAATGGTGGTTTTATTGTGATGTTTCGGCTCCCACACTTGAGGCTTCTTCAGGAAGTGCTGGTTCAGGACCAAAGCTTTGAATAAACTCTCCTTCTTTTTGCATAACATACAAACCCTGAGTGTGACAGTCTTTACCTTTTGCTTTATATTTTATATAGGTATGGTATCTGGAAATCCGTTATGCAGAAAGATCTGAATTAAGGAAAGACTGTCTCCCATAGACTCCATTTTATCCAAATAATCCAAATTTTAAAAAAAACAATATTTCCTTTTTCTCTGTAATAATAAAACTGTACCTTGTACTTGATCCCAACTAAGATAT
>CM044435.1:8111204-8138469 GCA_024363595.1 Xenopus borealis
CAGAGTTGTGTCTTTTGCTTCCACACTTCTTCCTGTTACAGTTAGAGTTGAAATATTTATTTCAGGTCAGGTGATCTCTGAGGCAGCACACAGACCATCACTAAATGGGGGTTCAAGGCAAGAAATGTAAAAGGGCAATATTTACTTAAATGTATATTCCAGTTTGGTAAGATTCTTTAGTATGCCACTTAATATGATGTAAACTATCTGTTTCTCAAGCATTCATTTTGTGGGTATAGTTTTCCTTTAAGCAGCAAAGTAATGGCCGAGCAGACCATAAATCCTTTTTTTGGGCAGCCAGTGCTTGTTTTGGAGGTTTCTCCCCCGCAACTGCTATGATGGACAGAGACAGGTAGAACCTAATGAAATTGTGTGTCTGAGTGGGACATTGTCATGTAAATCTATGGATGTCAATCTGTCTACATGTTCTTTAAATTGTCTTCCTGTTGTTGAAAAGGGTAAACTATTCCCACAATGGTGCTGTGACTGGCTAGAAGTATTTCATATTTCCTTCAGATGCACTCCATTGTACTTGGAGGCCTTTTAAGCTCCGGGTTAATTTAGGTGCAGGCCTTTTGCAAATAATCTCAGCGTGACATAGGAACAACAATCTGCTTGTCGGAACCGCTCTGTGTGTAGCCATGCCAGGGTCACAAATCTTTGCACAGGTCTAGTAAATGTGAAATATAATCAGGCTGCCTGTTGCAATTTGCCGTTTCCATGTGAAGGAGCACTGTTCATTAACATGCTTTCATAGCTCCATATGGAGCGCAGTAATCACTATTAGGCTGAATAAACAGACAGACAGCCTGACTTGCAGGAGATCTGAGTGAGCCATTATGCCAGAATAATTGTGATGGGATTCAATGCGTTGTAGTTTATATTGGTGCTGATGCTGAGCAGATGCACGTAGAACTGTGCCATTTTAAAAAAAGGTTTCGCACTTCTAGGTGTGTGTGAGATTGGATTTAAGATGGATTTGTGCAGTGGTAGGGCTTGGGTTGCTGGTAGCTCAGCATCAAAATATTTTCTACTTAAAGGGGTTCTTCACCTTTAAATTAACTTTTGGTATGATGTAAAGAATGATATCCAGAGACATCTTGCAATTGGTTTCCTTTTTTATTATTTGTAGCTTTTGAGTTTTTTAGCTTTTTATTCAGCAGCTCCCCAGTTTGCCCATTTTTTAGCCATCTTGTTGCTATGATGTGTAGCCTTTTGGAGCATTTGTTGTTTAAATGGAGTCAATGGCCCCCATTTGAGAGCTGGAAAGAGTGAAAAAGGCAGTTAATTCAAAAACTATAAAAAAATAAATAATGAAGACTACTGAAGATTTTTGAAGACAAAAGTAAAATTGCATAGAATTGGCCATTCTATAACATACTAAAAGTTGACTTTGAAGCACCACTTTAATCCAGTCAACTTCCATCCAATTTTAAGCATTTGTCTTTCCAGTTAGCGTTACCTTACACGAGTTATTTACTAAACTCCAATTGATCTCATTAATTTTATTCAAAACACCACTGCCAAACTCCCATGCCCAATTTGACCTTATTTATTCATTAAAAAAATCTAATTAATCAGATCAGGTAAAAACACATTAAAATCAAGTGAAAACCCAAATCTTTTTTCATGAATCACTAAAATTTTCATTTTTTTTTGTCTAAAAACCGCAATTTTTTTTAGATTATTGGGCTAAACCTAGTGCAGACAATTACATCTTCAAATTGAGATAGGTGCCTTTCCCATTACATTATACTAGGGATGCACCAAATTCAGGATTCAGATTGGGATTCTGCTAGGATACGGCCTTTTTCAGCAGGATTTGGATTCGGCCAAATCCTTGTGTGTGACTGAACCATACGTATACAAATGTAAATTAGGTGTGGGAAGGGAAATCACGTTCATCCCTAACTTATACAGAACCTCGACAGATCTGAGATGACAGATTTTCGGAATTCAGCTTTTTGCTGCATTTGGGTACAATAAATTTCAAACAATCTGAGGTTTATTTTTCTATTAAGAATTTGAGGGTTTTGCCTCAAAAAGCCAGAGGTTTAGTAAATAACCCTCTCAACCTCCTCTTCTGCCTTCTTCCACTTTCTATCCTTGTGTAATCCTCTCTGTTTTCCCATCTCATTTGTACTTTCATTTGTAAGGTCCAAATTACTATAGCAACTTTAGTTTTTAAGGGTGGAAGTTCCAGTGTACATTGTCCAATTGGGGCTATAACTGGGCTGTGGCTGGACCCTGAATAATTGGAAAAATATATATTATAATGCACTATGTAATAATCTGTTGCTTTAAGACTCCATATCCCATGAGAAGCATGATTTAATATGGGATCTCTGAATATGTTATTCATATACACAGTACATACAGTCTGCATTCTGATACAGTGACATTCCAGCAAACCCACAACTCCTCTTTCTGCTCCTCTTTATGCCTCATATGATCTCATATCTCATACCTACTCTTCCCCATGTAGCTGTTCTACACATCCGTGCTCTTTCATTGGAATTTCCAGCCTACAGGATTGCTTCCCACATTCTGCCATAGTTTTAATTCTGACTTTTATTTAAAAGGAGACTACTCATGCATGCCTTACATTTGGTTGCTTTTGGTTATTTCTACTGGAACACATGTACACCTTTTATTGCAGCCCCCCAGGAATGTTCTTTAAATTATATGAATAATGTACATTGATATTAAGCAAAATCATTTGAGGCCAAGTAATAAGAGAGACAGTAGCTGGTGGTAGGAGTTTAAAGGGCCCTAGTGGGAGAATAAATTAAAAAGTACTGACTTTTAACCGGAAGGCTTTTAACTTCCGGTATATAATAAAATGCCCTTTTCCAAGCAAATTTATCCTTTGGTCATATTTTTCTGAGTTATTTGCATTCTTTTCAGCTTACAGTTAAAAGTGCAACATGGTTGCTGGTGGGGTCATTGACACTGACTGTAACGTCAGTCTCTGTGATTTACCACTTATATAAAAAGACAGTTTGGAATTCTTGGTAGACAACTTTGTAAACCAGAAAGGGGACAGCCCCTGTCGTAAATGCAGGACAGGATTTTATTCCTTCCTCCAACCACAAGTTAGCTTCCAGAAGGGTCAATCACATGCTAGGTCAGTAGGTCAGGAGGGCTATTATAGGGACCATTGTGGCCATGAGTTGTAATCCTGCCATTCACAGCACATATTGCTGGGCCAATGGGGTGCCATCTCTTACTGAGGGTCTTGGGGCCAACTATGTGTATTGCATTACAGAGGGTTCTGGTTTGTTTGTCCTTACGGCTAGGGGTCAACTCCCTGGGGATAACAGGAATCCCGGCTGGCTTCACAACATTAAAGGGATACTGTCATGGGAAAAAATGTTTTTTCTTCTTCAAAATGCATTAGTTAATAGGGCTGCTCCTGCAGAATTCTGCATTGAAATCCATTTTTCGAAAGAGCAAACAGATTGTTTTATGTTTCATTTTGAAATCTGACATGGGGCTAGACATATTGTCAGTTTCCCAGCTGCCCCACAGTCATGTGACTTGTGCTCTGATAAACTTCAGTCACTCTTTACCGCTTTACTGCAAGTTGGAGTAATATCACCCGTGTGTGGGGCCCCCCAAAAGCCTAACAACAGAACAATGGGAAAGTAACCAGATAACAGCTCCCTAACACAATATAACAGCTCCCTAACACAAGATAACAGCTGCCTGGTAAATCTAAGAACAGCACTCAGTAGTAAAAAACCCCACTCTGTTCCATTCAATTACATTGAGAAGGAAAAACAGCAGCCTGCCAGAAAGCAATTCCCTCTTAAAAAGCTGGCACAAGTCACATGACCAGAGGCAGCTGGGAAATTGACAAAATGTCTAGCCCCATGTCAGATTTCAAAACTTGAAATGGCAGGGGAGATAAGTCACCCTGAAAAACAGGAGATTTGAATACCCTGATGATACATATTACTAAGAGTTAATTTAAAGGCAAACTGCTGAATGTCATTGGGAAATCACTGTATTTTCAGGGCTAGAGAGGACCTAAAATATATCCCAGTTCTTCACTGGGAACAAATGTTCCACAGAGAATAATCTCAGTATATTTGAGGTGTTCTAGATCCAAAAATACAGAGATATCCATAAAACAAAATCCAATCCCCAGGACTCGCACTACACCATCCCTACTATTGTTCAAAGTTGGCTGTCAGCATTACCTTTAAATTTATGCATTTAAGGTTGGGGGGGGGGTGCCCCTGTAAATGCTATTTCCTGGATCCAGTTCTTTTTTTGTCACTGGGGAGTGTAGTTGTTCTTTAATACATTTTTTTAGGGGCAGCACGGAGGAATGCAAGTCATGCCATACATGAATAAAGATGTTATTACAATAAGACAGGCGTTCCGGCACGTCGGTTAGGGTATGAATATGTATATAGGAAATGAAGCATATTAGAAAAACAGTGTTTGACGTGCATTATCCAGAGAGGAGGAATGCAAATGATATGTAACATGGACAATAACCAAAAGTAAAGTGATTATGTAAGATTAATATACTTAGAGTTCGGGCCGCATAAATCATGTCGTAATTACGGTCCGGTACATATCCAGCGAAGAATAATTATAGTCTTAATCCTCGCATAAACGAGAGGCATAAGCCTGGTCTAATCAATGTTCTCTAATTTGTCTAAGGAGAATCCATTTACTGTTAATAAAGGCAAATAATAACTATATCTTCAACTTTATGCTCAAGACAACCCCCTTGCCCTAAAGTTGGAGGATCATTATGAAGGGTCCCCAAGCATCATGCCATGGTTAATCTTCCCAGCACTGACATTGGAGCTTTATTGTATTTTATGCTCATTCACATCTGGAGACCTGCTTTATAAATGCTGATTTAAAGTCAGATTTAAAGGAGACATAAACCTTTAAAAAACCTACTATACAAAGTAGAGGTGGGCGGCATCAACTTAAAGAAACAGAACCCTGCAGTACTGCACACATCAACCACACTGCTTGATTGCTGATGGACTACAAATCTCTGCATATTTTAACATATTATCCAAGTGAAAGCATTCGGGGGGCTGTAGATTTATTGCTCAATTGTCTATAATTTCATTTTTGGTCAGTAGAATTTTCATTGGGGGGTTGTTTCCATGTGATGTTTCTCAACTTCTATAGAGAACACGGCACATTAGGCTTTACGTTCAGATCCCCTTTAAAGGAGAACTAAACCCTAAAATGAATATGTTTAAAAATGCTTGTCAATAGCAGCAATGATCCAGGACTTCAAACTTGTCACAGGGGGTCACCATCTTGGAAAGTGTCTGTGACACTCACATGCTCAGCGGGATCTGCGCAGCTGCTGAGAGGATAAGCTTAGGGGTTGTTGCACATTATCAAGCAGAAAATGAAGTTTGCCTGGAATAAAAACTGATGCTCTGAGGCTGGTTATTAAATTCTTATGCTAATTACACTGGTTTCTGAGCTGCCATGTAGTAATTATCTGTATGAAGTATTAACCAGTCTTATAGTATGAAATTTCTATTCTATGTGTACTGTATATTGTGAGTGGGTCCCTAAGCTCAGTAAGTGACAGCAGCACAGAGCATGTGAATCAGTGAATCAGCAGAAAAGAAGATGGGGAGCTACTGGGGCATCTTTGGAGGCACATATATATTTTCTGCTAAAGGGCCGTGGTAATATTGGGCTAGTAAAGAAGCCCAAAACATAATGTACCTGTCATCCAGATTGCTCGGGACATAGGGTTTTCCAGATAACAGATCTTTCTGTAATTTGGATCTTCATGCTTTAAGTCTACTAGAAAATCATGTAAACATTAAATAAACCCAATATGCTGGTTTTGCTTCCAATAAGGATTAATTATATTAATGATATCTTAGTTTGGATCAAGTACAAGCTGCTGTTTTAATCGTACAGGGAAAAAGGAAATATTTTTTTAAAATTATGATTATTTTGATAAAATTGAGTATAAGGGAGACAATCCTTCTGTAATTCGGAGCTTTCTAGACAATGACTTTCCGGATGAAGAATCCCATATGTGTGTAACATTTCTAGCCTACTTTAGTTAGACTTTAGTTCTCCTTTAACCATTAGGTCTCCACAATGAGATTCCAGACCCCTATAGGTAACATGAAGGATTTTTCGATTTTTACAAAATTTGTCTTTTTAAATCCACACATAGCTTATCAGGGAGTTATGTGTAGAAGGCAGATATATGCCATAAGGCAACAGGAATGGCCACATCAAAGCATTTCCCTGTGACTGAGCGCTACAAGTGGGACTTAGGCCTGATGTTCCTTTTCTCCATCTGTCACCTCTCATTAGGGCAGGTGAAGCCATGCGACTGCTCCGCAGCATCTGGCTGTCTCCGGCGGTTACTGACTTACTGTTACACAGCAGAGCAGAGGGAGAGAGCAGTCTGACCTCACAACACAATCAGGATACAGCGAGACAGAAGTTGCAATGTCACCATCTACCTCTGTCCCCAGCTGACTCCAGTGCGGGGGGATAGGAAAAATAAAATGAATAGATAAGGACAAAAACTGTCATCATGAAATATTAAAAAATGTTAGTACAGTGAAGATTACACCCCTACTAATTGGGCTGATGATGATGTCATACTAAGAACCCATGTGGACTTTTGTCATTGGCTGACACAGCATCACTTTAACACCCACTCCCCTAAAGTAATGACTATTGGGGCAGTGGTGTAACTGCAGTGAACTGGGCCCCCCTGCAATCTTCAGAGGGCCCCGCCCCCTGCACTTCCCAACCTGCCAGTCCATCTGCACTACCCCGCCCACTCCCTGCCCCACCCACTCCCCCTGCATCTGCCTACTCCCGCATCATGCCACCTACTTACCGCCTAGTGCTGGAGCAGACTGCATCCCCCTTCCCTGACCAAAGGTAAGATAGCAGCTGGGGAAGGTGGTTTCCATGAAACTGAAGAAAAGGTAGACCTGCAGTTTGGGCCCCCCTGTTCCCGGGGCCCCCTTCTGAAGGCGAGGTCTGCTTCCTTTATGGTTACACCACTGTTTGGGGGCTAATAATTTCTTCTTTTATCCTGCCTACATTTCAGTGGACTTTATCTGATACAGGTACGTGATTCCTTATCCGGAAACCCATTATCCAGAAAGCTCTTAATTACAGAAGGGCAATGATTTCCTTTTTCTATGTAATAATAAAACACATAGCTTTTACTTGATCCCAAAGATATAATTATTCCTTTTTGGAAGCAAAACCAGCCTATTAGGTTTATTCAAATTTTGCATGATTTTCCAGTAGACTTAAGGTACGAAGATCCAAATTACATTGTAAGGAAAATTCCAAGTTCTGAGCAGTGAAGGTAACAGATTCCATACCTATACCAGAAATGTATTTAATGCCTCCAGCAGTGCATGCAGCATCAGTTTTGGTGCCATTTGGTGATGTGCATACTCTTCTCAGACACAGGGCAGGCCTGCTTTTTTTTCTGTATTTTTATACAAATCATATTTATATCGCACTTCAGTGGGAGTGGTCTCGTCAGAAATGAACGTGACTTGGGTGGGAAAGGGTGTGGTCTGGGTGGATTGGGAGCCTTTTAAAAAAACACTCTGATTCAGGTGCATCCCAGAAGGAAAGGTGAGTGGTACATACCAAGAGAGTAGTACATGCAAAATGAGTAACTATCACATCCCAGACAGAATGGATGGTGAGCGGCAGATACAGATTGAGTAAATAGGGGTGTTTCACCTTAAAGGGGTTGTTCACCTTCGAGTTAACTTTTAGTATAATGTAGAGAGTGATATTCTGAGACAATTTGCAATTGGTTTTCATTTTTTATTGTTTGTAGTTTTATAGTTATTTGGCTTTTTAATCAGCAGCTCTCTATTTTGCAGTGTCAGCAATTTGGTTTCTAGGGTACAAATTACCCTAGCAACCCTGCATTGATTTGAATAAGAGACTGGAATATGAATAGGAGATGGACTGAATAGAATAAGTAATAAAAAGTGGCAATAACAATACATTTGTAGCCTTACAGAGCATTTGTTTTTAGATGGTGTCAGTGACCCCCATTTGAAAGCTGCGAAGAAATATAAGAAAATTGCAAATCATTAAAAAAACTATGAAAAATAAACAATGAAGACCAATTGAAAATTTTCTTAGAATTGGCCCTTCTACAATATACCAAAAGTTAACTTGAAGGTGAACCACCCCTTTAACTAACTTTTAATATGATGTAGAGAGTGGTATTCTGAGTCAATTTGCAATTGAGTTAAATTTTTTCTTATTTGTGGTTTTTGCATTATTTAGATTTTATTCATCAGCTCTCCAGTTTGCGGTTTTAGCAATCAGGTTGCTAGGGTCCAAATTACTCTAGCTGCCTTGTACTGATCTGAATAAGTGACTGGAATATGAATAGAAGCGGCCTGAATAGAAAGATGAGTAATAAAATGTAGCACTAACAGAGCCTTACAGAGCATTTGTATTTTTAGATGGGGTCAATGACCCTAATTTGATATCTGGAAGGAGTCAGAAAAAGAAGGCAAATGATTCAAAACCTTTAAAAAATAAAAAAAAAGTAATAAATGAAAAGTCACTTAATATTGGCCTAAACTAAACTAAAAGGCAAACCACCCCTTTTAGGTCAGTGTCAGTGTCAGAGCATCACCTAGGTAACAAAGTGTGACATTGATCCTGACTGATGATAACTCCTATTAACAGTAACACAGATCAGAGCTCCAAAATACTGCTCCAAAATGCAGCTCCAAAATACAGCAATATATATTTAAATGGATTATATTTTCTCATATAATCTGAACTTGTACTTTAGTAAATAGAAGAGAGTAAAGATTATTTCCCTGCCTGCCATATCATATCCTCATCTATGCTGTTGGCTCAGAAAATCTCACATTTCTAACTGCTACATTAAATTTCTTCCTCCCACAATTATGCATGAAGTTAATATTATTATAGCATAACTCAGCAGTAAGTCATTGTTGCCTGTCCCAGTGCTCAGCACTATCCCTTTTCAATGGCCATCTATACCCCATTCGTCTGAATACACCCATGCACACTGTTTGTGATTCATCAGAAGAGACTGGCAGGGAGTAAGTGGACTTCATATCAACACACAAAATTGCAACGAGCAGCTTAAGACACAGGATCTATCTATCTATCTATCTAATCTGTCTGTCTGTCTGTCTGTCTGTCTGTCTATCTATCTATCTATCTATCTATCTATCTATCTATCTAATCTGTCTGTCTGTCTGTCTGTCTGTCTGTCTGTCTGTCTGTCTGTCTGTCTGTCTATCTATCTATCTATCTATCTATCTATCTATCTACCTATCTCTCTTCTTATCTCTCTCTCTTCAATCAATTAATATTAATATTCTATTTAAATGCCTATCATTATAATTATGTTTATCTATATTTACATGGTGGGAGCTGTACAGGCTCATTGGCCTGATCAGCAATTTATTTCCCTCTAAAAAAAATAAAGGCATAATTTAGTAGAATATTCCTCTTACTCTATTGACCCGCCAAGAGGTCCCTTTCTGGCTACTTTTCTGGCTTTTTGGAGGCTTTAGAAGCAGATGATGATGGAAAAGCAGACAGGAAATAATTTATTTGGGTTTGAAGAATTCCAAACCTTCATTATTATTTCACTTTATATAACAATAAAAGCATCCAATGTGCTATTGTGGAGGCTTCTATCCAGTAGTTGACTCCTTGTTACTGTACTTTTTCTTTTTCAACTCTTACTATTCTTTACGTTTTTTCACTGAATCTCCAGTATTTAGTGTCAGAGAAGGGACACACATTATAAGCTGTTCTTTTCTTTATTCATTTCACCCTGCCAGACACTGTTTAATCACTCACAAAATAACTGCACATTTCACGAACAGGCATCAAAATATTCCTCTGAAAACACAGCATGGCACTAGAAGCGGACACTCGTCCTTTGTGTGGGAATATACGTGTGCGAGGAGAGATCAACAGATATAGCACAGTGCCTGTATATCACATATTATGTATAAATAAAGTGTCCTTAATAAAGTAACTGCACAGTGCTTTTAACTCTGTTCCCACACGGTAACTGGTATGACACGTCAATATATTTTTAACACTTAAAGGAAAACTATACCCCCCCGAACAATGAAGGTCTCTATAAAAAGATATTGCATACAACAACTCATATGTAAAACCCTGCTTCATGTAAATAAACCATTTTCATAATAATATATACTTTTTTAGTAGCTTGTGTCATTGGGTATTCATAAATAGAAAGTTGCCATTTGTTGTGTCTTTTTCTTCCACACTTCTTCCTGTTACAGTTAGAGTTGAAATATTTCTGGTCAGGTGATCTCTGAGGCAGCACACAGACCATCACGAAATGGTGGTTCAACGCAAGAGATGTAAAAGGGCAATATTTACTTAAATATATATATGTACCAGGTTGGTAAGATACTTTAATATGTCACACTATCTGTTGCTCAAGTTTTCATTTTCAGGGTATAGTTTTCCTTTAAAAAAGTAATTTAAAACCAAAGGTTCTGTGAAGGTGAACTGGCCGCGTTTCGTGACTCGGTGAGTCACTTCATCAGAAGCCTTCTGATGAAGTGACTCACCGAGTCACGAAACGCGTCAAGCCGCGTCCCCCGTTATGCTGACTAACCTTTTAAAATGAAGCAATAAAGATTTAATCTTTTAACCTATGTCTCCACCGCGGACTTCTTCCCACTGACATGGCTCCCGCTGATGCGCACCCTTTCAGCTCTTAGACTACACGCCGCCGCCAGAGCGGCATTGCGGGTCCGGGCCCAGTGAGGAATGGACGGCATCCTCCCCTCTTCAAAGTGACGACTTCTCTTGTTTTTCCTCTGAACTATTCAAGGCTGTAGGCCCAGATGCAAAAGTGATCCTTATTGCCTCCAAGCATCTATATCTCTAGTGACCAGTACACCCATCCATCTATATCATTCATCCTCTATATGTTAGATTTTGAACTGGCCCCTTCAATATCCACATTGTATTTGATTCAGTGATGAAAGATCTGATTATTTTGCCCATGTTACACCCTATAGCAGTGGTTCCCAAACTTGGAGTTAACCTCTCACTGAGGGTAGTTTGAAAAAATGGCTGGGGTGTTCAGCCTGAAGACCAGTTAGGATGAGTGGATTAAGGGACATTTGCTTTTCTATACCGATATTTTTCTATATTTGTACTCATATCATGAGTTAAGGGGCAATGTTGGACCTTCAAGGGAGTCCTGACCAAAGGTCGGACCTTCAAAGAAGGCATTAAGCAAAGATGGGATCTTCAAGGGAGCCCTTAACCAAAGGTTTGATCTTAAATGGAGGCCCTGGCCAAATTTTAGACCTTCAAAGGAGGCCCTAGCCAAAGATTAGACCCTCAAGGGAGGCCCTGGCCAAAGGTAAGACCTACAAGGAGGGAATTTACCAAAAGTTGGACCTTCAAGGAAGGCCTTAACCAAGGTTTTGACCATATCAATGGAGGCCTTGACTAAAGGTTGTACCTTAAAGGGAGGCCCTGGCCAAAGATGAGACCTTCAAGGGAGGCCCTGACCAAAGGTTAGACTTTAAAGTGGGGCTAGAATTGACAAGCACTACCCTATCACCTCAGGAGGTGTGGGAATGCTTTCATAACCTCCATAGTTAATCCCTGACTGAATGACTGACTAGTCTTTCAAGGAGGGTACTTACCAAAAGGAAGGCCTTGACCAAGGTTTGGACCATCTCAAGGGAGGTCCTGGCCAAAGGTTAGAACATTTAAGGGAGGCCCTGGTCAAAGGTTAGAACGTCAAAGGAGGCCCTGGCCAAAAGATGGGACATTCCAGGAGGCCCTGGCCAAAGGTTAGACTTTCAAGAGGTTGAAGAGCTTGAATTGACAAGCACTACCCTATATCATCAGGAGGAGTGGGAATACTTTCATAAACCCCATATGTAATCCCTGAATAAAGCAGCAGACAAGAAAGTGGGTGCAGGCAGAGAAGGCAAATATGTGTCTGCTGAGAGCTGTTGCACAAAGCCACACACACAGCAGCTTTTTGCTCTTGATTAAACACTGCACTAAACAATAGGCCAGAAAGTTGTTTGGGGACCACAGTTCAACTTTAAACAAGTTGCTTATCTCAGCAAAATACAGATGTATCCGATTCTTTGTTACTTTCGCTAGTGGTATGGCGTTAACAAAGGCATAATTGATTGCAGGTTCCCACCATGTAGAGAAAGCAGACTGTAAATTACTTATGTCAGGAAAAGCCAAAGGAAGCGGTGACAGTTTGATGTTTATGTTGCAGTTATTCCCCTGAACAATAAATTAGTTGCTGCACTTGAAAAGAAATAATACAAAATTCATTTCTTGGTGTGTTTGGTATAAAGACAGAGCCTGGCTAAATTACCTCCACCTTGTTATGTACTTGCAAAGTCATCCAACAGTTTCACTTTTTTGGACGCTGATCTTCTATTTCGTGCCGTTTCACTGCAACTTTCTCGGTAATTAGGTACGATGCTCAGCAGAGATGATAGAAGGAGAGCAAAAGATATTATACTAATTATACTTTTTTTTTCTTTCAAAGCAAAAATTAGATCTTCATTTTTAGTATACAGCGAGAAATAATTGTTCTTTTTTTATTTTAAGGTTAAATTATCATTCTGCTATAAAGGAAATGTGTGTCAATGTTAATTTGCTACCTACGCACTAGAGAAGCTAATTTTGTTCAGAGATGAGTTAAAAAAGGCATTTACTAACAAGTCAGCCATTCTTCTCAATAGTTATCACTGGTAGGCAACCTAAAACTAAAGTTCAACTAAAGTTTTAAAATGAAATAAATTATTAATTATAATATTAATATTAACTACATGTAGCACCTATGATGTTTGGTTCAATAATTACAATAATTACAGGAGCAATAGGGCATGAATCATTCCTAACAGGACAACATCAGTCATCTTGCTGTTATCTTACATAACACAATAATTATTTTAATTTCCTTGCATATATTGTTTCATTCTTATCAATCTCAAAGGAACAGGGAAATGGGTGGAGGATCCTCTTGCTTTCTTTGGGCCAATCCCTTAAATTCTTGGAAAGAGTTTTATTGAGCAATGTTATTTTAAGAATGCAGCACTGGTGGACTATAGCTTCCAGCATGATTTAACCATTGATAATCTGTAGGGAGTCTTGGTTCTGGAATAAATATGTCCCCTTTAGATGCCTTGATAATAGATCCACAACTTGTGGGTGGTGCTCTGTAGTGATGGACGAATCTGGGGCGTTTCGCCACATTTTCAAGAATTTCTAGTATTTGTAAAACGCTGCTGCGTCTCGTTTTGGACACCCACAGCAATTGCTGGCATTGAAAAAACGGACTCCGGCGTCCAAAACGAGACGCTAAAGCTGGCTATACATAGCTCATATAAACTGCCCATTCGACCCCTCCAGACCTGGCCAACTGATTTCTGGCCAAAAATCAGTCATATATGTTAACAGGTGGGTATAAATATTCCATTGGTCGTGGACTGATGGGCTGTATGAGTGCCCAAACTAGTCAGAGGCCAGCTCTTCCAAATGAGCAGATCTCAAGGTTTACGGTAAGCTTACGGCTAGGGTCAGACGATGGAGATGATTGCGGATTCTCTGCAAGCAGAGATTCTGCTGTCCTGTTGTGCCCCTTGCATTCTAAGGCATGGCAATTTTGGCTGAAAATGCAATATGACGCATTTTGACGTTGAAATACGCCACCTGCCTTCACCCAAATAGAAACAATGCTTCTTGGTGCAGGCAGAGCAGGAGAGGAGGAACAGCAGGGGAGTGGATTATCGCCCTGTGGATAAACTTGAGACACTTGAGACACTGCTTTTTGAACTTCTTGCCTATCGAGCTTAGACCCTCCTACAGGCAATCCACAAGGGGGCGTTCTGACCCCCTAACTCATTGTATATAAAGAGAGCTACAGGTTAAAATGTCATAAAACCAAGATATTTAAGGAATAGTAAACTAGACAGTCTTGTGTTAACTTTGACACATGGAAATGATTGTCTTAATCCTAATTCTATATATTCTGAGAATCTCTAATAACTATTAGATAAACCCAGCTCCCTCTGCAGCATTCTTGACCAGCATGGCCTAGAATCCACAGAGAAGAATTATTCTCATTTTTAGTATCTGCCCTTGGGGTTTAATCTCAGTGGGAAAGTCGCCCCTGTGGTTCTAGCTAATGAAAGGTGTGCCAAGCTCAAAAAGAGGGCACATATTCCTCTCTAACATGCCTCTCTTATTTATGTTATATTTATTGCAAATGCTTCAATTCAACAAGGGGTTTGTGTGTGTATATATATATATATATATATATATATATATATATATATGTGTATATATATATATATAAAGCACAAGGCAATGACAGTCAGTGTTTGTGGGTTTGGTTCTACTGCTAAGTGCATCTGTTCGGAAACATGAAGCGCCGCTGGGATCTCTGGCTGACAGATGTGGGGGCTGTGCTGGAGAAAATCCTCTGTCATTAGCAGTGTTTCTGGATAAATTTGGCTTCTGTGGGTGAGTTGCAACGACTTGTGTGTCAGGCAGAAGATATTTCAGTTCTGAGCGTGTATCCATGAGCGAAAGTAAAGAGCTGACCTCTATTGGACGCAATCAGCTCGCAGTGGAGAAGGAGCTACTCTTGGAGCAGACACCTGTGAATATTTAAATGTATGTAAAGGACTACATAAAAAATATATAGGCCACATTTACTTACTGCATACAAAATATTTTATTTATGACTGTCAATGGCCCTTCTCAGATCACTCATGTTTATGAGACAGGAGCATATTTCAGCTGCAATATGAAGTATTAAAACCTACACATGGATAAAGGCAAGGAAACGTCTTTTTTTAGCTTTTATTTTAAATATATAAATTTTTTTAAAAGAACAATACATTCTTTCAACCTTTCTTACTTAGCAGATAGAAGGAATTCATATGGCCTAACTGCTAAGGATCTTGGTACAGATAGACCACCAAAGAGGAACATCACTCGTGCTACCTTTCATTACCTTCCAACATGGGGTTGTAGTAGGTTTTATCAACATTTTCTAAATTGATATTTTTAATAGTGTATGGAAAGCCTACTCTGCAGTTAGAAAATGCAAATGGTGGGTGTTAATGTTTGTGTTCTCTTGTAAAGATTCTACACTGCAGGCAAGAAAACAGTTGAAAAAAAAGAGAACATAATAAAGTCCTTGTTGGTGCATCTGTATGAATGCAAACCATTCTACAGGTATTGTAGGGCTAGAGAGCAAGTGTATGAGTTAATGAGACTATGGCTGGCTAATAGCCCCTGGGAACAGACTGTGGCTGTGGGAGAGATGGTGCCTATAGTAGCAGTAGGATAATAGTCTCTGAGTGCTGTGTTTGGTAGCTGAGGATGATGAGAGTATAACAATGCTTTGGTAGCAGGTTCATGCAGCCATTACATAAAATCAGAAACTCTTACTTTCACTTTCAAGCTGTACAGAAAGTCCTATGTATGTACAGTGACACCCGCAGGCCATTTGTGTAAACACCACATATTTCCCCTATAGTAGTAAAGCATTTGAGCAAATATAATACACTGTAACTATTATACAGTATGTTTCTAAAAGCAATATACATTCTTCACATGACATACAGATGCAGCCACTGGGATTTGTGAGTTAAATGCGTCATGACTCAGGGTTAATTGAAAAAACTGTGTTATCTAAAGTTATCTTAACTCATTTAATGCATTTAACCTTTTCATTAGCATACCAAAGCACCATTGTTTTCAATGGTGAACTCTTTAATTGGATGGGATGCTGTGACACAATATTCTGTGATAAGTGGGATAAATGGGATAGATGAGTTAAGTTTTTCTGTGTCAAATGCACAATCCAAAGTGGCTTCATCTGTAGTCCTTGGTCCATGCAGGTAGTTTTCTGATTCTCTCAATATGCCTTATAGGTTCACTTTCTTCAGGCCTATTGTGGTTGGCATTAGGAGTAGAAAAATGTCCTTCATCAAATGGAACGTCTGCAAGTCATATCTAGCAGGAGCAAGACGATTTGCATTCCATATGCGTCCATCAGACAGTTCATATGTGTATGGTCCTCACTGGCGTCTCACCTCAAGTGGTGTAGTAAATTTAGATTGTCCTTGTTTCAGTATTCCTGGTTTATTAATTCTGACTAAAGATCCAGGCTGAAAGTGCACTTCTCTTGCACAACGTTTTCTGTCAGTATAAGCGTGATGGTGATGTTTGATGTCTGCAACATGTAACTTAGCGCACACATCTGTCTGCCATGTAATAATTCAGCTGGCGATGCTTGGGTTGTTGCATGGCATGTTGCTCTGTAGTTATGTAGGAACTCTTCTTTCAGACTTCTGTTGAATCGCTCGATTTCTCCATTTGCTTCTGGGTAATACACTTCCTATGCACAATATTCCTCTCTCTCATAAAGGATCCAAACTCATATGAGACAAACTGTGGTCCGTTGTCTGGTATTAACTCCTTTGGATTTCCTTCTCTGCTGAAGACTGTAGACAGAAATATTATTACAGCTGATGCTACCTGCAGGCCATTTATATAAACACCACAGGAAGGGACTGTGGCTGTAGGATAGCAGGTATAGTAGGGAGAGATGACGCCTATAGAAGCAGTGGGATAATAGCACGTATACCTTTTACGCATGCATTACAACCAGATTTTATGACTATTTATGCCAGGAGATTGCATTAAGATGATCAGTTTTTACTGAAACAAAACCGCCAATGGAAATAGCTTTACTGGGATTGATTAAACAAACAAACAAACAAACAAACAGTATTGCTATAGTACTATGCGTTATTATAGCAATGTGCCAAGGAATATCAATAGTAAATAGGATACACACAGTCATTTTTACAGCACAGCTTTGTTTTCTTTTATCTTTTCATTCCAGGTACAAAATACCTCACGAGTTTTTATCTCATGAAAATTTCATGCTGTTCATTAGCAATGCTATGAACTGATCGTACAACCTTATATCTCTTTGAAATATGAATAAGCATATGTTGCGTCTGTGCACAGGATCTGTAAGCCGTGTCTTTACCCCTGCACGTGAGCATTAGCGACACACATTGCTAAAAAAAAAAAATTGTTAGGTTGATATTATATTATGTTTATCTGCAAACCATCTTAATGTATGTAAAACTTTTATATTGTTGGCGAACCACAGCTTTCCCAAAGACTTTTGGAATACAAATTAGGTCAAGAGCATGCTGGGTATTATTGTCTTTAAGCATCATAAATATACATTTCATGTAAAATGGATCTAGAACAAAGTTTTTGATTGCATTTTGTGAAAATTGAATGAAGGCAAGAAGAGAGAGTCAAGTGTAATCGCTCCTGATTCTCATTGGAAGATCATTATTAGGGATGCACCGAATCCAGGATTCGGTTCGAGATTTGGCCTTTTTCAGCAGGATTCAGATTCAGCGGAACCGAATCCAACCCTTAATTTGCATATGCAAATTAGTGGCAGGGAGGGAAATTGCATGAATTTTTGTTACAAAACAAGGAAGTAAAATTTTTTTCCCCTTTTCCCCTTTTCCCCTTCAGTTTGGTATTCGGCCAAATCTTTCTCGAACGATTCAGGGGTTCGGCCGAATCCAAAATAGTGGTTTCGGTGCATCCCTAATCATTATGCATAAATTAACCCTGGAGGACTTGGAGAAAAGTTTAATTGTGCAGCGTTGCTTTAAAAATACAGCAGGGCAGTGACTCTCTTTAGAAGTCATTACTGGATGTTTAGTCATCAACCTCAGAAAATAATTCCTACAATCCAATTGGCACCTTTTACTCTGGGTTCTTTTCCCCTGGATAAAGTAAGGACGTACATCAATTTTCTCTACTCAGCAGGCACAGAACATACAGAACATGCAGTCTGTAAACTGACCAATGTCTGCATTTTGTTTCCATAGTTACTCAATGCAGAATCTGCCAGTTTGACAGCCTAGCTTGTTAACTGCTGCTAAAAAATCTCTGATGGTACCCTTGCACAGACCCAGATACTGTAGCTGTGCATGTGCCTTGCTAAGTTCAGATAACTGCTGCTGAACTGATTAAAGACAAAAGTGCATGTCAAAAAATCAACACATGCTTTATGCCAACACTTCCCGATAATACTAATGCACCCTACTGTTTAGACGATCAATTCCTTTCTTATAATAAAGAGCAGAGAACAGGAGTTCAGTCCCAAGTGATACCAAAAGCATATAATTGCTTAGTAATGGTGCAGCTCTTTTTGCGGCTCAGAAAAGGTATCATATGTCAGATTCAGGAGCAGAGAAACAGCCACAGTGTATCATTATCAGTTTTCCGCTACAACTACTTATTGTGTGTGTGTATATATACATTTCTCAAGATAAAAACAGCAATAGTTTCCAACCATTTAAGTACCCCCCCAAGTGTGAAAACACTCCCACATTCCGCCCCTCACTCTCCTCATAAGGCATTATAGGTATCAAATGCAAATTTTAAAGTGTATAGAAGAGAAACAAAAGAAAAAAGACTATGAAGATTGTCATTCATCCAGGTCATGGTATATCTAATATAAGTAATTCTAAAACAACTGGACTTGCTGAGTAATTATTGAAGACGTTTCACTACTCATCCGAGCAGCTTCTTCAGTTCAACTGACTGATATGGGAAGTTCTCGGTATATAAACTCTTCCACTAATCCAATCACAATGGCACATTGTAACTCTTCAAAGAAGTGACATCTGAATTTGATTCTGTGTAGTTACTGTGATGGGATTACCAATGTGTCATGCAACTCCTAGACACAGGTGTTACTTGTGTGAGTTGCATGAATGGATGTGTGAAGTGTTCTGAAACCACTTTGGTACTGATGTGAGAACAGCATTGTATGTAGCAGACAGGTGGTTTCAAAGGCCCCCACCTCTATTCAGGGATGGTTTCTCCGCCTTGACATGAATCACTTCTTTCACACCTCTTTCAAACCAGCGGTCTTCTTTATCCAATATTTGGACCTTGCTATCTTCAAAGGAGTGTCCCTTGTCTTTGAGGTGTAGAAAGACAGCCGAGTCTTGCCCTGTAGATTTCCCCCTCCTATGCTGAGACATTCACTTGGTGAGCAGTTGTTTTGTCTTCCCAATGTATAGATCTGTGCAATCCTCGCTAAACTGGACTCAGTATACCACATTGCTTTGCTTTTCTTTTGGTGTTGGATCCTTTGGGTGTACCAGTTTTTGTCTCAGTGTGTTGCTAGGTTTGAAAAAACACAGGGATGTGATGTTTGTTGAAAATCCTCCTGAGTTTCTCTGACACTCCAGCTACATATAGGATGACTATGTTTCACCTACTATGTGTCTCCTGGCATTTACTACTTTTGGTGTTCCTGTTGGGCTTGGTTGCTGCTGTTTTGAGAAAGGCCCAGTCTGGGTAGCCACAAGCTTTCAACGCTCCTCTGAGATGTTTTTGTTCTTTGTCTTTGGACTCTGTATCAGTTGCCACATATTCCGCCCTGTGGTGCAGAGTTCTAAAGACACCCAGTTTGTGTTCCAGTGGATGGTGGGAATCGAACAACAGATATTGATCCGTATGAGTGGGTTTTCTGTATACTTCCGTTTTCAAGTTACCCCCCCTCTTGGATGCATATCAGACAGTCCAAAAAGGCAAGTTTTTTTCTCATGGACATCTACCCTTGTGAACTTGATGTTATTGTCCACTGAGGTAATGTGTTCTGTAAAGGCCGCCACTTCATTGGATCTGATTTTTTTTTGTTTGAAAGAGGCGTGAAAGAAGCGATTCATGTCAAGGTAGAAAAACGATCCCTGAGTAGAGGTGGGGCCTTCGACACCACCTGTCTGCTACATACAATGCTGTTCTCACATCAGTACCAAAGTGGTTTCAGAACACTTCACAAATCCATTCATGCAACTCACACAATTAAAACCTGTGTCTAAGAGTTGCACGACACATTGGTAATCCCATCACAATAACTACACAGAATCAAATTCAGATGTCACCTCTTTGAAGAGTTACAATATGCCATTGTGATTGGATTAGTGGAAGAGTTTATATACCGAGAACTTCCCATATCAGTCAGTTGAACTGAAGAAGCTGCTCGGATGAGTAGTGAAACGTCTTCAATAATTACTTAGCAAGTCCAGTTGTTTTAGAATTACTAATATCAGATAAAAAAAAGAAAGATTTATAGAACATTTTTGCAACTATTGCATTTTCTTAAATGTTAGTTAAATATACACAATACAATATCATGAATTTCATCTATGCTCTAAAAATTACATAACGGAACAATATTCATTTAACCCACGTGGTAACTACTGTGTCCAAAAATCTGAACCAGTAAACTTACTTTTGCTTTAATAAACAATCCAAATTTCCACATCTCTTAGGTTTAGGTACGTACCATGTCAATTCCCATAAATTTAAAAGTAGGCAACCTATGTCCCATTATCAAAAAATGTTTTGCCAGGGGAATATCTGATTTACCCATTTCAAATGCCTTTTTGAGTGAGAACCTATGACTGCCCATACATTCGCGTATTGTGGGTTGAGCCTTACCCATGTACGTCAACCCACATGGGCATATAATCATGTAAATTCCATGTGTAGATGTACATGTGATAGGTTGTTTAATTGTAATATTTCTGCCCAAGTGGGGATGGTGAAAGGTAGTGCCTGTTTGTATATTGCGACATGTGGTTCACACAGCACATTTAAAGCATCCTTTCTTTAAAGGGGTGGTTCACCTTCAAGTTAACTTTTAGTATATTGTAGAAGGGCCAATTCTAGGAAACTTTTCAATTGGTCTTCATTATTTATTTTTCATAGTTTTTTTAATGATTTGCAATTTTCTTCTGTTTCTTTGCAGCTTTCAAATGGGGGTCACTGACACCATCTAAAAACAAATGCTCTGTAAGGCTACAAATGTATTGTTATTGCCACTTTTTATTACTCATCATTCTATTCAGTCCCTCTCCTATTCATATTCCAGTCTCTTATTCAAATCAATGCAGGGTTGCTAGGGTAATTTGTACCATAGAAACCAAATTGCTGACACTGCAAACTGGAGAGCTGCTGAATAAAAAGCTAAATAACTATAAAACCACAAACAATAAAAAATCAAAACCAATTGCAAATTGCAAATTGTCTCAGAATATCACTCTGTACATTATACTAAAAGTTAACTCAAAGGTGAACAACCCCTTTAAGGCCCCTAGGACTCCTTCCGTATTCTGATAACATTGTGCGGGATCAGCTTTCATTAGTAAATCTTTTAGATTCTTCCCCTGTCTGTATCCCCAGATGGGCTTAGATTTAATTGTTTTACACAGCATTTTGTCACTTTCAATGATGCTCCAATGTTGGTTCGCAGTATCAAGTATCTTTTAAAAAATATGGTAAAGATTTGACTGTTTGCTGTAAATGATGATCCAAAAATAAACCAATACAGTGTAAAAGGCTTCCCCTTGATGTCTTTGTTTTCTTTTCTACACACTTTTAAAGTTTGCCTTTGATACCTATAATGTCCTATGAGGAGACTGAGGGGCGGAATGTGGGAGTGTTTTCACTTGGGGGGCGAGTGTCTAAATGTTTGGAAACTATAGTTGTTTTTATCTTGAGAAAGGTCCCAGTTGAGGATTGAAACGTCGATTTAATAAAGATGACATTTGGGAGAAAATTCCCTGTGTGCACCAGCATCTGCTTACCTGTATTCCGAAAATTCTGGCAGCACCAGGGTATGTGATTTATCGGCAAGTGTGTACAATAGGCTTGGAATGTATATATATATTTTTTTTTTACCGTAGGAACCTGAACATTAGGCGGAGTTTGTGGGGGTTTGGTGAGATAAATAGGAATGGGAATAAAAGAATAAAGAAGGGTATATTATGTGTGTGTGTGTGTAGGGGGAGGGTATACTAGTGCAGAATGAAATCTCTATACTGAATGGCTGTGATGGATGAAGAATAATTCATGGCTTCAAAGTATAGATGTAGCCAAGAGGTATTTCAGGCTATACTGTATAGTTCTCTGTAGCATAACCTTAATAGCATAGATTGTGCTCCATCTGTAGCCATTAAAATGAAAAGATTATCAGATGTAATGTACAATGTAAAGTCACATTATGTCATGGTGAAAAATAGATTGAAAGGGGGATTAGAATCATCTAGAAAATTAAAGGAGGCGTGTGACAGAGATGAAGTAAAAGAAAGGCAATGAAAAAGGAAACTGGAAGGGAGGGAGAGAGAGAGAGGGAGAGGGAAGAAGTAAGAAAGAAAGGAATCAGGGAAGGAAGGATGGAGGGAGGGAGGGAAGAAAAAAAAGAAAGAACGTAAGGAAGGAAGGAAAGGAAAGAAAGATAGAAAAAAGAAGGAAAGAAAAAAAGAAAAAGAAAGAAAAACCCATTGCTCAATTTATCCATATGAGCTGACCTAGAGCAAAATTGTTTTCCCATCATTTCCCGGATCCTATTGTTTGGTACAGCAATGAACTTATATCTACCATACCGCTCAATTATATTCTAACATTCTCCCACTTAAAGACTACATAATGATTAGACATGAGTAGAGAATACACTGGCCCATGTTTATCTCCACTCTTCATAGGATTTTTACCACGGTCTTAACAATTACATTGACTCCAATATTTACATTATACAGCGCAATTTAGTTTATGGGTCAGAAAGGAACAGCTGAAACAGTTAAATGTACTAGGGAGATGGGCTAGAATATACAGTCTGGAAAGTTCGTAATATCTCAGATAGAAAGGTTAGCAAGTCCTTGTGCTATGATTGCAATGCTTAGAGTTTAATGAGTAGAATGTGTAGGATAGATTGGTTAAATTTCTTGGGATACATTAACTAGATAGTGCCTAATTAATAGCTTGAAAGTGCTGTTTAAAATAGTTGGAGTGTGCAGAAGAAAGAATATGTTAGAATCAGCTGTATAGGATGGTAAAAATGTGCCAAATGCCTGCCTAGAATTAGCATTATAGAATATGAGATGACTGTGCAGAAAGGTTAGAGATTAAATAGTTATAGTTTTCTGGATAGAATGTGCAGGGAACAATACACAAATTTACTAAATACATGGGCTGTGTAGGATATATAGTTATAGCCAGACAGAAGGTGCTAACAATAGCTCTATACTGTGTAGGATACACTGTCAAATTTTATAGGATAAACAATATGCTGGGTACACTAATGTTGCTGGATAGAATGTGCAGGCAAAATACTGGAATTCATACAATGGACTTGCCACATGATATACAGTGCATGATACACTTAAATGTTGCGGGATAAAATGTGCTGGTAGAATATTATAACAAATTGGTTAGCTGGATATTATGTACAGGCAGAATACTAGCACATACAGGATGGAAGTACATCATGCAGGATGCATTGATATGCTTTGTTGAATAGAATGTGCAGGCAGAATATTATAATAAAGTTACACCATACAACATATAGAGGCAGATTTACTAAAGGGCGAAGTGACTAACGATGGCTACGATTCGCCAGTGTTACCGTTTGTAGGGACTTCGCCAATTGACTAACGGGCACAGGCGTCACTTCGCTAGTGAAAGAGATAGATGCTAGTGGTCATTTGCACTCTATCGCCAACTGACTGTTCACTCTGGCGAATGGATGTTACTCCACAAATTCACTCAAATGCGGATTTTACTGAACGTTTTGCCATTCTTGCCTTTGCCACCTCAGACCAGGCGAAGAGAATTGGAGTGCAGAGAACATACGCAATCTTCAGTTACTTACAACATATTCTGTGAGTGGAAAAACTTCTAAGTTCAAAAAACGCTGGCGTCTTACTTTTTTTAGGGTGATCGGCTGCAAAAGTCCTAAAAAAATATTTTTTGTAACCTGTTTCCCCCATACATTTTATAACATATGGAACATTATTTTAAAGTGGGCTCATGTGTAGGGAATTATAACAACTCTACTGACTTTATTAAAGTTCCCTTGGCATGTCTATTTATCAGTGTAAATGTAATGTATTAGCTGCAGTATGTAACATAAAGACATCCATTCAACTTTAAATTTCCCGCTGTATGCAAATTAGCCTGAGTGCTAGACCGCTAACGAATTCCAGCTAGGCAGAATTGAACGCTAGTGCATCTTCACTTTGATTTGCTCGCATTGCCAAAGTAACGCTAGCGAAAATTCGCATTTTAGTAAATTAGCCTTGTCCCAGCAGGCAGAATACTAAAATACATTGAACATATTAGTTACACTGTGCAAAATGCTCAATCCCAGTTACTTCTGTAACGCTTTTCTGGGTTATTCAGCCAGATTAGTTAAGGTGTCCAGCTAATGGTAGAGCATGGGTTGCATTTGCGACACTACACATCAGGGCAGGGCCTTCGCTAAGTGGAAGTCATCCCTTTAAGAGGTAGTATTACTCCAATACGCAGGCAAAACTGTACAATAAAGATGAATGGGCGCCAGGAGATTCTTAAGCCTTGTAGGAATATCTATTCTTTCTAACACTCCTCGTTGAAACATAGAACTGTTCACACTACATACATCTGACTATCTCTCTATCTCTAGAGAGACTATTACAAACGCTAACCTTTGTCTTGCTAGTCCTCATTCGTGGGAGTTCCTGGTTCCCGACTCCGGTCACTAACAGTTGGAGGTCCTGTTAGGGCATGCGGCTTACTGGGGCCTTGTTGATCCCAGGCTCAATGGAACAACCAGCCTGTTTCAGTACCAGCAGCCAAAGAGGAAGTGGCCACTCCTTCTCAACACTATAAAACTGTTGGCAGGAAGTGGCCATAACTCTCTGGGCTATAGCTATTGGATTACAAGTATACACTGGCAACATAACTTCTGCCTAGTGACAGATATGCAGGGACTTAACTCCATAGGTGCCAGTAGAAAACCTATGGGTCCCTACACTTCCTTCATAAGGTACAATATTAGAAGTGACAGAGGAATTGCTGTGGAATTCTGCAGTTTGCTATCTGTGAGTTTTTTGCGAAACTGCGGAGTTACCATAAGAAAAAACACCCATTGACTTTAATTCAAGTGGATAAAAACATTGCCATAAGAAAGAACACTCACACTGACTTTAATGCATTTGGAGTGAGAACATTTTAGGCGCAATTAAAAAAGTGTTGCATACAAATATAAATTTTGATGCCCATTCACTTTCAATGGTCTTTGCAAATTTTTTCACAGTTATGCAAATTATTCACTCATCATTACTTACTGCAATTGCAAATATAACTAAGCCCTTGTGTAGATTGGGGTCCCCTAGCCTGTCAGGAGATTCTGGGGATTAAAGTTCAATAACAGCACCAATTCTTTTGGTATAGGAGCACTTACACTGATCCTTCAACAAAATACAAACATATGTCTTTTTTTTTTTTTTTTATAAATGTACGGATATGAACACTTGGCCACTTTTTCTCTTAAATAAAGAGCACTGATATGTGGACCCCAAAATATGAATAGTGGGGAGACAAACTGTTAAAATAATATGGATACACAATTTTTTTTTTTTATTATAATAATGCTGATATGCACTTAAAAAATAGCACAGACACAGGTATTGGGTATAGCTTTATGGTCACTGCCCTTTAATAACAGTAACAGCATTGGGACCCCATAATAACACAGGTTTTTTTTTTTTTTTTTTTGGTAATGGCACGTAAAGGAAGGGAAATATAATTATGGTAACAGATGTAATTGTATAGGGTGTAATGTTTTTTTTCTTTCTTTAAATAGCACCTTTTGTAAACTTATTGTGTACAGGAAATATGGTTCTATTATTTTCTATATGATAAACTGAAATAAAGTAAAAAAATAAAGTTCAATAACAGCTGAAGGAGGTTCCCAAATCAAACATCAAATCAAAATGATCTTTTGGCACAGCAGTGAATGACTTTTGTGGGCTTTATTGATGTTGTTGGACTGCAGCTCCAAGTATTCTGTAACTGGAGTGTACTGAGAGCTTTAGTTCAATGACACTGTTATGGAATGGTTGCGTTTTATAGGAATAAGCGTCACAAAAATATACAGATCCATCCAGAGCCAGTAGAAGCCAGACGTCACTAAATCCATGCAATTTCCTCTCTACTACACGGCAATGGCTGTGCTGCATGTTCATTATATGTGTGTACATCATGTGTAAAATTCTGAGCAATGCCATCAGGGTTTTAGAGAGAGGAAGCCCTTTAATGTACAACATGTGTTCTTCCACCATGCCCGCAGGGGAGTCAGTGCAAGAGCAGTGTCCCTATATAATACAGAGGCTGAGAGGCTTCAAAAGAAAGAGGGAATGCTGTCCAGGAAATTCTTTGGGGCTGGGCAGGGACTTGGCTGCAAGTTTGTAACTGGAAAATGTGAGACAGACAGAGAACGCTGAGAGCTCAGGCCTGTCGGATGTGTATGTGGGGGAAACCATAAGATTTCTCCTGGCTCCTTTATTTTGCTGGGTCCCGTGTCGCTCTGGATGCTGAAAGGTAGGAAATACTCAGGGCTTTTACTGGTGGATACGGATCTGTGAGTGCCATCTGTGCTTGAGCTCTGTGTACATATACATAAATATATTTATATATAACTAATGAGCAGGCCCCTCTTTCCTTAATCAGTATTTGTTATGTAATACATGTTTGATGTGTACACTCTTCTATTGCGCGTCACTTTGGAATATGTAGGTGCTTTATAAATAGGTGTAAATTATAATAATAATTAGTAAATAGTAATTTATCCCATGAGCCTGCAGGACAGTGTCTCTCTGTCAAAACACATCATCATTCTGGTTACCCTGGGCAGGAATGATGGCATTTAGTTACGTATTTGCCTGTTTTCCTCATATTATCACACTTGTTTACAAAATGACTGCAATTAATCCAGTGCAAGGTGAAGAAGAGTGCAGCTCTATCAGATCAAGGCAGTCCTGCCATATGCAGGTTGTAAGTATAGGGCTCTCCTGTGCTTTGCAGGCCCAGTCAGGGGCGTAACTATGGCAGACCCTGCAGCAGCAGGGGCCCCAGGATGCCCTAATTTATATACAATTTCAATAAATATTGGTAAAACAAGTCAACTTCCAGATATTTTGGGGGCCTGAAAAATTATTTGCTGTGGGGCCCAGTAATATATTGTTACGCCACTGGCCCCAGAGCTCCACAGACTGCAAGCTAAGAGACACTTGTGTTAGCTAGGAGTCACTCATGTAAGCTAGGA
>CM044435.1:8140690-8163084 GCA_024363595.1 Xenopus borealis
ATGCATGCTAGAAGACACTCATGTAAGCTAGGAGACACTCATCTACACTAGGGGACACTCATCTACACTAGGGGACACTCATGTAAGCTAGGAGACACTCGTATGCTAGGAGACACTCATGTAAGGTAGAAGTCACTCATGTAAGATAGGAGATACTCCAAGGACACTTGTGTGCTATACAGCCCTTGAATTCAGTGGTGATGAGTGCAGGCAGAGTGAGATGAAATGCTTTGTGATCCATTCTGGCACCTCAGAGTCCAACAAAATAGACTTTTTAGTACTTTGCACCTACAGCCCTGGCCCTTCCACCCCAAAAAGCAGCTGGGTCAGTTCAGTCTAATATTACACTCCTAACATTACCTGTTCTTCCTTTGTCTTAAGAGAAGCAGTTATCGCTTGCACTTTTCACATCCTATAAGTTTCTATAGCAAACAGGTGACTGAATTTCAGTTCCTTTAAGTCAATCAAAGGAAAATGGAAAACTTGTAAAGAAACATTTCTCATGCCGACCTTCATTTATAGACCCCTGACCATGCCCTTCTGTGTGCAAATATGGTCTGACCATATGAGCGAATTTGTCACGGCACAAGCTATGCAGCTGTTGCAGGACATTCCAAATGTGTCGCTTGCGGCTAGAGCATTGGCTTGTGTGTATGTACAGTTCTTTCTGCTCAGGATCTAGCTATCACACCCCTCCACCCTCTTTCACATTCTAAAAATAAGTGCCCCTGTTCCTAAAATACCTGCATTACCCAACACTGGCAATGCCTTGTGATGGGAGGAAAGCCAGTGCTAATATGGTATCCTCACAGTAGAGTTGGTCATTTGCATTCATCATGGTTCTAATCATTGGTGTTCTAAGGATATGGGTAGCCAGATTCACTGCAGCTACCTGGCATTGACATTAACATGTATATCAGTGAGACATTCAGCTGTGGGCATAAACATAGACAGGTGCTTGGTTGGCACATGGTCAGTAAATGGGCACAGAGAAAGATTTCATTTTTCTTGTGCATTTAAACTTTAATGAGATGTAAGCCATGGACTCACAGTGGCCACATCAGTCAATTTTAATGGGACTGGTTGGAGATTTAATACACGCACTTTAAACTCCTGTGATAAAGCATTTAAAGGGGAAGTAGAATTTAAGTGTTATTTAGTAGAACATATAACTTTGCAGAGCTTTATTGTTCAGCTCTGACAGCAAAGGACCAAAGCTGTTTTATATAATGATGCCCTAATAGGGCAAGGGCACAGGGGATGGTTTAGACAGTGTGTTTGTATCCTGTGGCCATAAACCACTCAAAAAACACTCTCCCTCCTTCATCTCTTCAGCGATCTGCAATCATGGATGCAGTCGCTGTCAGGTAATTATCACTTGAAATCCTCAACTGGGGAGGGAGGTCAGAGGCATGGGGGAATGCCAATGAGGTTCAGGTCTGGCCCGGTAGGGTCCACCAGGGTCATAGCACACAGGGTTTTTTCCAGTGTCCTGCCAGCCCAGTCTGACCGTGCCCACTGGGGCAACACTGAAGTGAAAGATTTATATCCCTTTAACTCATAAATATTGATACAATTTGCATATTTGCACACTAGGAAAAGGTTGATAGGTGAATGTCAAGCTGGAATTTTGATGTAGCATGTAGTGGTACAGTATGTATGAATACAGGTATGGGAGCAGTTATCAAGAATGCTCAAGACCTGGGGGTTCTCAGGATAAGGGACCTTTCTGTAATTTAAATCCCCCTACCTTAACTCTACTAGAAAGCATTTAAATATTAATCCCAATAGGCTAGGTTTGTTTCCAGTAATGATTAATCTTAGCTTGGATCAAGTACAAGCTACTGTTTAATTTTTACAGAGAAAAAGGGAATACTTTTTTTTTTTTTATATTTTTTTTAAAAAAAGTGGATTATTTGAATAAAATTGAGTCTATAGGAGACAGACTTCCCATAATTCTGAGCTTTCTGGATAACAGGTTTCCCATATCGATATGTCTATTATGGTGTTGAAGACGAACCACTAGAGAACCTGACACCCTGGTCCCACTTTTACGGCAATTGAGTATAGACAGTGTCAAGGTTTTTATGTAGGCTCACAGTGGACATATGGATGGGCCAATGGATAGAATGGGGGCCCAATGGAAGGATTATGTCCTCCTTTAACATATAAATATTGATTCAATTTGCAGATTTACCACTAAGACTAGAATTAGAACTGGATTTAGTTCAGATACCATTTGTACAGAGAAAGCCAATGGTATCACAGTTTGAAATAATCATTGTTATTATTCTTTAATTAAATATAGTAGCACCAAACAGCAACACAGCACTTTATGGAGATTATAAAGCATTCATGTCAATCTCTGCCCAGTAGGGCTTACAGTCATATCACAATCATACACACATACATGCACTAGAAGATAATTGGCCTTCCTGTATGTTTTTAGAGTGTAGGAAGGAACCTACGCAGACATGTCAGACTATCCCACAGTCATTTCTGTATCTATTTTCTAAGCCTCATTCCTTGGTGCAGTTGGTGCAGCATGGCTAAAGATAACCCTGATTCACAGCTAAGGATGCAACTCTAGTTCCTAATGAGCTATGAGCAAATAATTTATTAGAAGAGCTCTGTGCCCATCCATCGCTAAAGAAATGTAGCAGAAATGTGCAGGGAAAGGGTAATTCAAGTACTGAGAAGGATAAGCTTGTTCCAAGAGCTTACATCGTAATAGCATATAAATGGGATATTTATAAATATCTGTTGTCCAGCTGTTTAGTACAGTACAAAGGGATATGACACCATCTATGGGAACAACTGAAAGAGATAGGGGATGGTTTTTATGTGACCTGGGTTGACAGTAGGTATCCACTAAACTAAATAAAAAAAACACCTGGCACATCTTTTAGCCACTGAAAGGTAAAGCAACATTGTCCCACTGTTCATCTTGGTTGATTTCCGTAATTCAGAGCTTTTGGTATAATCAGCTTCTGGATTATGGATCCCATATCTGTATTATATTTCTTTTTAGAAAGAGTCAGTACCAAGCAAAATCTATTATATATAAAAAAAAAAGATAAAAATGTATCAAACCAAAACTGAGATTTCAAATATGCATGGACTAATGGTGGGTCAACCATGAGCTGTGAGCCAATGAACACATGTCTGTCCAGGAAGTTGCAGGGTCTCCTGTAGCCACACAACTGCTTCAAGCAGAGTCCTGACCGAGTTGGGTATCCAATACAGGTACTTTGCAGCTTGCTGGTAAGAATTGCGGATGGGTATATTGCAGGTTGGTGGCTGGTAGGTTTTAGTATAATTTTATACAAATTTTTCACCTCCCCTGCCCTGGAATGATTCTACTTTTGGTTAATGATTGCTTCAATAGTGGCAAGCAGGTTGGGGTATGGAAAAAGCAATGGCAGGTTGAAGTAACAGGCCTGAACTAGTAAATATGTGGGTTGGAGGTGTGGGTAGTTGACCAGATTCTACCTTATTAGACCCATGTATACCAATACGACTTCTGCTCCCCATATCTTTATAACATTACGTCATCAAACAGAGAAGCAGAAAGTCCTGCACTGGGTTTGGTAAAAAAAAAAAAATATTTTGTTTGGGTGCTTGGTAGGATTAGGGAACAAACATACAGGTTGTCAGGTTGCAGATCTCAGTATAATTCTTCTTTACTTCAGTTTTAGTCTGCATTGGCTTCTCTTATGGTTTCATACTGGGCAGCAGGTAGCAGATAGTGTTGTGGATAAAGCAGTTGCAGTGTGGGTCAAGTAGTAGATCTGAGCTGGTAAAAATGTGAGTTGCAGGTGTAGGTAATAGGTTGGAGTTAGACTGATTAGACTCATACAGATCTTTGGCTAGACTCATACAGATCAGTCACCCTTTTGCCCACCAGAAAATTAAAGATGTGTGCTATCACAGGGTGGTCTTATGTGAGGGGTCCTTCGAGTCAATTTCCCTGGTGGTTCATAAATGCCTCAGTGCCAAGATCTGCAACCCACCAACCTGCATCTATTCCTGCATGCCAAATTCCTATCAGCAACCCACAAAATGCAAAATTATGTTATTATAATCCAATAGGCTTATATTTTAGCTAAAGTTAGTTTTTTCAATACTGCTTTTCCATTCACTAACAGATAGTGCTACATTATTCTTTGCACTGGGCTCTCATTTGTTCTCCCTGCAAGGCATGATGGGTGTTTTTGGATTTTATTTATTAACACAGTGAAAAGTGTTTAAGTCGCTTTTGTTGTGCTGACATGATGTAGTATAGCAGTGATTTCTTCTCTGTGTTATTAAGTCATGCAAATTGGCAATGTAAGATGAATGAGGAAAGTTTGAGAATTAAAAGCACTGTACCCCGAGACAAACACATTATCATAATATTCACTGTAATATACTGGCTGCTCTCATAGAAATGAGTATGGAAACCTCTGCAGAGAGTATTCTGGAGTCCAAATTCTATGAGCTGAGTTTTGAACTGGAACAATAACATTGGCTTGGAGTCTTACGGGCTTATAGGTGCAAAAATATAGCCAAACAGCATTTAGTTTATTTTGGAATTTGGATTTGGAAATTAATTCTTAGGATGACAGGTCCCATTTAAAAAAGGAAAATATATAACCTTTCTTACATAACAATATCTATCTGAATTAAAAGGTTTACATACCTATTACACAGAAAACTAAGAAACAGTGGCGTAACGTCCAGGGGAGCAGGGGGTGCAATTGCACCAGCGCCCACTGGAGAGGCTAAGAGAACTGCAATGTGCAATTCATAGGGGGAGAGCCCGATAGGGGAGCCTGGGTGCCAATCCTGCACCAGGGCCCACCAGCGAGTAGTTACGCCACTGCTAAGAAACCTATCAACATCCTTCTCACTGTGTCCCTCTAATTTGCATAGTGGATGCACAGATTCTCTGGACTTCAAGTCCCTAATCCATCGCTTCACAATGGAACAAGATGATGGCAGGAGTTCTAGCAAAAAGCTTTCTTACAAAAGGTCTGGAGACAGGAACATCTAAGTGGCAGAGGCTTCTTCCTTGAATGGAACGTCTAACATAAATAGCACAATTTTAATATTTTATGCATCATAAAAAGGTCTGTTAAGCAATGCATGTATTCATGCTTGGAAATGATTTATTCACGACAGGCCTGGTTTTAATGTTCTGCTTACTTGGTAAACCAGAAATAACTCATTGGTTTTTGTAATATTGCTCACCTATTCCCTAGTCCTAGGCAAAAACCGCTGTATCTGCCTTTAAAGAGAAATCAGCAACCAATCACAACTGCAAGCAAATGGCAACAAGTGCAGTCCATAACTCAAATGCAGATGCAGGAAATGATGTGGGCTTCAGAATTTATGTATATATAACCAGCCTATTGGGTTTATTTAATGTTAACATGTTTTTCTAGTAGTCTTAAGGTGTGAAGATCCAAATTACGGAAAGACCCATTATCCGGCAAGCCCCTGGTCCTATATATATATATATATATATATATATATATATATATATATATATATATAAATTAAAAACAGTAGCCTGGTTCTAAAGTCCAAACTCAAACACTTAAATGGGAGATACACATCTAAAAAAGGGGATATTCACTTTACAATGTTGGAGACAGTGATATAACAGTGTAATATATTAGCTACTTCATAATTGGTCCTCATTTTATATTAGTTTAGTGTTTTACTCTTTCTTAGAACAAAAAAGTAGAGCTAAAGGATCTGTATTACCTACCAGGTCTGCCCCTCAAGAATGAGCTGGTAGATTATGATCCATATATGAGGCAAAACCAATGTTCTGCCAGTCTAATTACCAGATATCTAGCAAGAAGTTTTCAGTGTCTTGCAGACCCAAGAGAGCATCAATGAGTCAATACAGTGCTTAGGTTGGCGATACACGGGGAAAATTAAAGCTGCCGATATTGGTCCTTTAGCAGTGGGCTGGTTTCTGAGCTGCCATGTAAATGTATATCTGGATTAATTTGCTAATTATAGCCTTGTATTGGTACTTTTATTTTAAATATATATACTGTATATTATGAGTCATTCCTTAGGCTCAGATAACTGTCAACAGCTCAGGCCTTCTGCTGTATAAAGAAGACACATATCTTCACTGCTTCAGGCTGCCTTATCAGGGGTCCATATGTACTCGCTTTGGGCCCCTGACTCCCCCCTCCCCCACCAACTTCAGGGCAGCTGCCCACAATCCGCCTCCTGTGATTTGCTTCTATCGGTCGGGGAGAAATCATCAGACATGTGGGAGCAGATCTGGTCCAACTAGGCCCAAGATGGCCGGGGCCCACCAGTTCGCCAGCCTGCCCAGTTTGACCCTGGCTATGATCACTTAATAATGTTTTGTGCTAGGTTGGTTGACAAGGAATACTTGTATTAATCCCCAGCAGTGTAATGTCCACTTTAAGAGACCAAATGATGAGATGTGTTCTGCAGCAGAACGCCCAGCCTGCTCCTTCTCTACACTGTCCGTTTCAATGATTTCGCAGCATGCGGTTGCCGTTCCTCAGGGGGAAAAACCACTGTCAAACCTGCTGCTAAAATGTACTTTTGGAACTGCTCCATCTGCACTCTCCCCACCCATTTCTCAGTTATAACGATCATAGGGTGCTATCCCTGGGCTGCCTGCTTCTTTATTTATGTTGGTTGAAGGCTGGAGTAATTAGCGTATTACAGAAAGCGTGGGAGGTTATTATTCTATGTATGAGGGTCAAATCAGTTTAAAGATATCAAGCAATCTTATTCTGGCTGCAGAGCCCACATCCAGCTCATAACTAATTTCATATTGAATAAGATGCTGATTTAGAATTCGCCTGGCAGATTCAGTCCTTTGTACCATTCGTTTGCAATGCATTGTGGTCATGTCAGGGACATTCGTACAAAGATTCCGCTTTTTGTTCCCCCTGCAACAGTCAGAATAAATGTTTTTTTCATTATCCTTTATTATACACAGATGCCTCAGGAACAGTACGCTCACAGGAGCACGCTCTCCAGCAATGAGGGGCCACACGTGTACAAGGTGGGAATATACGGCTGGAGGAAGAGGTGCCTGTACTTCTTCGTGCTGCTTCTTATGATACTTATCCTGGTGAACCTAGCCATGACCATCTGGATCCTAAAAGTCATGAACTTTACAATTGTAAGTAACCATGGAAACAAGATTTGTTACTGAGCAAAAATTTTTGGATCACTTAAAAATAAGATGCATTATTTTGAATATTTTTTTTATAGCAATGACTGTATAAGGCAGGAGGTACCATCAAAGAGACATTTTTCAGCAGCAGTGGCTATGGGGGGCACCTCTTGCTGTGATCTTGTAGCTAGAGATGCAGAAAGTCCAGTCAAAGGGTTATCATATAGTAGGAGCTATTCACAGCAGTCAGTTGGTTCCCACCCCACGTAAGATGCAAAGAATTTAATTAAATATGTATCCGACCACATCAACAGTGAGGCTGAGCACATCAGGAAGGATACTACTGTGCAAATAAATCAAAGACTTATCTCCAATAAGAAAATGTGCTGGCTGTAGCAGGACATGTTTTTTTTTTTTTAACAGTAGGGGAATGGGTTCAATCCTGCCGAGGGGGTTATATGACTACAGGGAGTATAGGCTGGATGTTATCTCTCATAATAAGCTGAAATGGAGTAAGGCAAGTTTATGGCTTCGGGGCTCACAGGTGAATGACATGGGGGACAGTTTTGGAAATTGGTTACAGTCAGAATGTCTATATCTTGTCAGTGGACAAGAACAAAAAGAGTTGATACTTAGAGTAAGGATTTATATAATGAGTTAATAATTATAGCTGGAATGCTGGGAGCCCACATGGATATGTGAGAAGCATCTGGATATCAGAGTAGGCAGTTCAAGCTCCCCTTGGAGGTCCAACCTTTGAACATGGCCTCTCTGGTTCACAAGACGGTTACAGAAGGTGTATCAGCCATCTTTCCAAGAATATCTAGGACAGATTATCAAAAATCTCATTATAAACTAGGCTGAAAGGGCTATCTAGGAGAGCAAAATATCCCCAAATTTCACCCTAACTGGCGTTCACTGGATTTTCAACCCACCTGCCACATGGGCATGTTAAAGCTTGGAAAGCTGGGAAGGAATATTTTTCAAGAAATTCTACGTTCCCCAATGGTGGTAACAGGGAATGTTTTGACACATGCTATGCTTCATCAGAAAACACTGGGAAACCTGTCAGAAATGCCACAGCAGGGAGTGCTGGGTATACAGATCATCAGATGGATATGATATGTCAATGAATGCTGTGAGCACAAGGGTTATGCTTAAGCATAATGAATGAATGGTTCAATGGTTATATTACAACAGGGAATGATGGTAGAAGCCATGGATATGCTACAGAAGTTAATTCTGAAAGTAAGGATAGTTATGTTACCCCAGGGATTCCTGGAAGTACAGATGGATATGTTACAGCAGAGAATTCCAGGATGGAAGTGTTAGTGTTGGAAATGCATAGGCCAATAAATATTTTATAGAGAGGGATGCAGGGAGCATAGACATATATTATACAAAGAGAAGATACTGTGTTCAGGGCCAGATAAATATTTTACAGCAACAGAGCTTATTTTCCAGAAGGCAACAGAAGGAAATCTTCTGATAATCAGTTCCCATCATGCTTTGTGCACATTCAAATATCTAATAGGAAAAAATGTGTAGAGGCAACAAAGATATGTTTTACAGCAGGAAGTGCTTGAAATATTTCAAAGTGATGGTTTCGGAGTGCCATCTAGTTACTGGCCCCATAGTTACTCTTATTCTTCATAATATCCTATTATTGATGGTTTTAAAGGACCTTTAGCATTTTCATGGGATTTTTGGGGACCCAAAAGCCACAGTGGAACATCAATGTTTAAAGATTTAATATTTGTAAATCGACAGAAAATGAACCCATGTATCAAATAATAGAAAAGCATGTAAAGTATGCAGCCATATTTCTTAAGCCATGTCTACATGTTAGTAGTGCAATTCATGGATTATTAGCTTTACTTCTCTTACACAGAAACTGAACTGGTAGAACAAGGAAAGGATTGCTGTACAATATCTCCTTCCCAGAGTATTCTTCTAATTATCAAAGACCTGTGGGGGAAAGGTTACCAGGATTCTAGTTCTTTACAGGTGGGCATTACTGCTTAAAAGACATTCCGAGAGGTAACACATGAAGCTTTTTAAGAAGCTGGGTAATGAGTTAACATAATACTACACAAAACACCGCATGACACAAGAGGGGGGGGATATTTTCACAATCCCCCTCCTCGAGGGCGTAAAAACAACGCACAAGCAATGAGATTCAGGAAGGATTTTGTGCAAATATCATCATTTTCTGAGTAATCCCGCTGTCTCTGCAGGGAGCATGCCTTGCTTTGTAATTAAAGGCTTTTGTGCAAGGATGTATTAAGAACAAATGGTTTCATTTCACCTGGCGTCCTTTCATGTAGACAGTCGATGCACCAATGGATTACAGTATCCCTGGCATTAGGGGAAGGTTTTCCGTTTCATGTCTTATCATTCCAAAGCAGGAAGGTACAGAATGAATAAATATGTATCTCATGTGCAGCTGTTAATATTAAACAATGATCTCGACTGGTGTACTCTCAGCACTAAACCACAACACTGCAATAGTTTGCAGGAGGTTGCATTAAAGCAGAACTTGGAAATGTCCTGCACAGTCTGGTTAAGAATTCCACCAGTCACATTAAGGGCAGAGACACAAGGTCATATTTGGGGAGATTAGTCACCCGGCGACAAATCTCCTTTACTATGTGGCGACTAATCTCCCCGAACTGCCTCACAAGGAAACTTCAGGTGACTTCGGAAACAAAGTGATCTGAGTGCCCTCCTGCCAGCTAGACTGAATCGCCAGTGGGAAGGCAGTGGAAGGCAGTTTGGGGAGATTAGTCGACCCTGAATAAGAGGAGATTTGTCACTGGTAACTTATCTCCCTGAATCCGATCATGCCTCTGCCCTTAAGGAGCTGTATGCTTCCTTGTTCAACCTAGGTTCAATAAATATGACAGGAAATAACATATCATTTTTGTTATTTCTTGAGCTAGATAAGGAGAACATCAAAACCACTTTCATTTTCCCACTTCCAGCTGCTTGCGTGCAATTGCTGGAGAAGGAAAGGGTAGTTAATTAATTACCAATGCACAGATAAACTCTCAGAATTATGGACTCCTGTCATCTGTAAGACACAAACAGGTTCAACAAAGTAGTGATGGGTGGGACTGTTTATACAGAGGTCATCTCAGTTTAAACTTATTCAGCTAATTACAGAGGGGTAGTACAGGTAGAAATAAAGCAATGATCCATTAGTGAGACCTGTGAAGCTGGCCATAGATGCAACTATCCGATCGTACGAATCAATGATTACTTTTGGGTCGTGTGTGGAGTGTCCCGACATCTACAGTATCTTGCCATGCCGATCGGTAGTTTGGTTGATTGTCACGTTAGAAAATTTCTGTTGGCTGGCAATCAAATCTTTGCGTGTATTGCAGACCATCCGATTTTCAGTAGGAGACTGTCACTATGTTTTTATTGTACAACTTTCATACGATCCCTGTCAGGGGCTGAACATCGGATGATCTGTGCTTTTACTACTTTATTTGATCTGAAAGTTAGTGGCAGGTTGGGAGATGGGGAAGACAGATCGTTCGATGATTCGAACGATCGGATCTTTGCGTCTATGGCCAACTTAAGAAGTCGATTATACTTATATGTAGGTGTGTTCTAATCAATGTAGCTGTATAATATGATAAAACAGACTGCCAGTGGTTAAATGGTGACTCCAAGACAAATGTATTTTACATTTCTAGTTATACCCAAAAGTTCAGCTTCAAGATCATTTAGAACTGATATTTGAGATGCTTGATATATATCTGAATTATGTCTGGATGACTGATGATATATGTTAACTTGTTAAAGTGGACCCGTCACCCCAAAAAAATATTCAAAATCATATTTTATCACATTAGTCAAGCAAAATGAACCTTAATTACACTATATAAATAATTTTATTCTTGTTTCCTTCAGTATGGGAATTCATAATTATAGCAAGCAGGCAGGAGCCATTTTGTGGACACTGTTATTAAGACAAGCCTTGTATCATCTCAGAATCTTGTTTGTGCACCAGAATGGGGGACCCGATGTCTATCCCCATGTCCTGGCTACACAATTAAATGGTTAAGAGAAATGGGGGAATGTGTGGGGAGCAGTGACATCTAGGAAGTGCTGAATGGAAAGTGAAAGTAATTATCTGCCCTGCCTCTATGCCTAAGGCATAGAGGAGTGGCAGACAATATTTGATTGACAGCTGAGATCTTTAAATGAGCTTAAAACATCTATGAATGCTTTAATAAAAACTTGAAATTGGTTTTCATGTTTAATTTGAAAAGGACTTTTATTATACAGATTTTTGTGTCTGGGTGATGGGTCCACTTTAAGAGCTAAGACATGGATCGACCAAATACCTGACTTCTAAGGGGTGTTTGAGTTGAAAAAGTTTGACAACCACTAATCTGGGTGATATAAGGAACCCATCCTTGTCAGTTACTCAAAGAGAGAGAGAAACAGGGAGGTAATTGCTGTAGAAACTAGTGACAAGGACATTTTTATTTATTTGCAAGGCATGGATTTGTGGTGAAATTCCGCTCTTTGCCATTTGCATGCCCGGATTTGTGGAAAGGCCACCTAGGGCAGCAGGATTTTAGGGAGCGGCATGCTGCCCAACCACACCCACATTGGTCCAGAAACACTGGGGATACACAGGAGATATGATAGTTTTTTATATTTCCTGTGTGCCAATCCCCATTTCTCCAGTCCTGATGTTGAAAATTTGCGAATAAAGGAAAAAGTATGGGGGCGACAAACGCGAGTGGGCCTAGGGGTGCCCGCTATGTAAATCCGGCCCTGGCCATCTGCTAATCTTTTTGTGACACTGCACCAAAAATCTGCAGTGATAAAAAAACCAACAAGGCAAAATTGTGTCAAAGACTAAAAAGTCGTCATACGAAAAAATGTTGATGCCTATTGAGTTAATACGTTTGCAAATTTTTCACTCATCACTAGCGCAGGTATGGGATCCGTTATCCGGAACAATGTTATCCAGAAAGTTCTGAATTATGGAAAGGCCGTCTCCCATAGACTCCATTATAATAAAGTGATTTACTTTTTCTCTGTAATAATAAAACAGTACATTGTACTTGATCCCAACTAAGATATATTTCATCCTTTCTTGAAGCAAAAGCAGCCTGTTGGGTTTATTTAATGTTTACATGATTTTCTAGTAGTCTTAAGGTGTGAAGATCCAAATTACGGAAAGCCCCATTATCCAGAAAGCACCAAGTCCTGTATAATAGGTCCCATACCTGTAGTAACAATTGTTACTGGTTGAATCAAAGACTGCTGGGTGGATTGAATCTTTAACAAGAATTTAATAAAAAATGATCCTCCATATGTGGGTATGGTTTTGGTAATGGTTATGCCATTTGATATACACAATATGAGAGGTAATACTAGTAGGCAAGGCCCTGTAATTGCATTTGCAATTATTTTTTGGTTGCTTAGGTTTGACATTGGGGGAGCATCATTAGAATTTTATTGAGCATTTATATCCTCTTAATGTCCTGCTTCTATGGAATGCATATTTATAGTGACTTTTCTGTTTGTCTGTATGTTTCACAGAATATATATAGATCTCATTTTCCAGGCCCAGCCTGATAACTGCATTGATAGACTAGGCTGTATATTAAGGTAACTGCTGTTGAGCGGTTTGGAGCCAAGTGTATGAGGCCTAATGCAGAAATGCAGTAAAAGATTGTTTAAATTATTGAAAAGGAATGGGAGTATTATATGGCTTAATTCCCTTCAGTTATTTAAATGTGTAAGCTTGGAAAGGCCAATTCCTTCTGAAGTATTTTAACCTAATAAACTATATTTGTGGAAAAGTTCAATCAGAAATATTTTGGAGCCATCCATGTTTCTGTTTCATAAAAAATAATAGTATTCTCCATAGAAAGAGTCTATTTTGTATGACTGAGGAGTAAATACCATCTTAATGAGCCACTGTAACCTAAAAATATCCTAATCAATTTTGTGGTGTATCTATTTTAATAGATGTAAGGCCTCTTAATACTTCTGGAAAGCTGTGGGTTACTGTATAAGTAATCCATGGCAACCAATCAGATGCTTGCTTTCATTGTTCTACCTGCAGCAGGCTTAGCAACTCTAATCACTGATTGGTTGCTATGGGATATTGCCATATAACAGGTTTTACCAGTGTATAAACAAGCCCTGTTGTGAGCAGTTAGCCTGAGAATAATAAGGGATTGAAAAAACACAGCAAAAGATTGGTTCAGTGGAGGCCCACACTTTGGCCATGGCCCCTGCTAGCTCATATTAAGGTTACATTTATACATTGAAATTATAAATTGGTGTATCAGGCATTCAGCTGTTGTTCCAAGGCACAAGGATATCTACTGTGAGGCTATGGTTGATAAGAAATGTACTGAACAGTCAGCCCAAGAATAATGACAGCTTAGGCAAGACTGAAACAGCAAGTTGAACTATATTCAAAGTTCAAGGTCCCTTTGGAAGGCAACAATTTGGTCAGGGCCTCTGTTAGCTCATAGCCACCAGTCCAAGGATGTGTGGTACATCAAATAAACTTTCAACTAAAACCTAACTAAAATCCTAACTAAGCTTTCAGTTGCATCTAAAAGAGCAAATGGGTATCCTTCCAAAATCTCACCTAATTGGCCTTAAAGCTGGGTCTGCCTGCTACTGCCCTACGCATCCCAACCCTTCAGTTCCCCTGCAGAACCTCTGCACTGTTCTGTTTACCATGCAGTTGCCAATCAGGTTGGTTTCACTGAGTGGCATTATTTAGACAGGTTTCAACCTGACACCATCTCCATTTGGCATCATGTGAGTAGATTTGGTGCTAGCTTATTGTTACAGTCAGACAAGGAAAATTAGTGGAAAGAACATACTCATTCAGATAATTACATACAGTAAATATACCAGAGGTATGGGGGTAATCATGGGGTAATTCATCCTTCACTGTGAGCATGACTTTGTGCCACTAGATTATTCTACTAATGGGAAAGTGTCTTTTTCCTTACAGCTAGCCTTTATCAGGGTAATGAGCTTTGTTTGAGAAATCCTCACCACAATGAAAAAAAAAATCACCCCCTTTGTTCCTTTCCCCAGGAGAAAATTATTATTTTATTTTTCCAGTGTTATCCTGCAGTAATTTGAATTCTATCGGCTAATTAATTTTCATTTCCATTACATTTTTAAACAAATTGTTCAGCTACTATTTGCTAAGAAAAACATAAAAAGGAGAAAGGCGCTCATAAGAATCAAAGGAAAGTTCATATTGATGTGCGTTGCTCCATTTGAACCTCCTGTTTCCTGCAGTAATTGGCTATTTCTGTCATTTTAATTAAATGGGCTGTAATGCAACATTTATCAATACCAGTCATGCAGACTTTCCTCACATGTATGGAAGGTTGTCTTTTCTTCACCGCACTTATTGCTTTATCAAACAAAAAGAGCAAGTCGTTCTTTAATACTCATTTGTCGGTATGTTAGCACTATCATTTTGCCCTAAGGAGTGTCTGCTAAATTGTACATACTACTATGGTGTGGCTAGGGAATACGAAAACTAAGTTTCCATTAATATCCCAGTTTCACTGGCCATGCCCCAATCATATTATGCTATTGTTTGGGGTGCTTGACCACAGTCCTTCTTACCTTGATGTCACATGTTCCAGATGTTCACTAACTTGAACAGTGGTTCTTTAAAACAGTTTACCTGTTTATTTTCAGGATCTCAAAACAGTCTTTCAGATGTTGCTTCAAAATGGTACTGTCACTTCATAATGTTTCTATAGATACTTTCTATACAGTCCTAGCTTCTCCTACTGAGGTCTAGTTCAGGCTCTACAATACCATCCACCCCCTGCCCCATAACACAGTACTGGCTAATAAAAAACTTCCAAGTGATCTTTAACCTGGAAAATAAAAGCGAAAATGCCTCTGCTGGGGTTAACACATAAGGTAACTTCTCTAAGACAGGGTAAGCAAATATACATAGTAGTCCATCAATAATCTATCTGAATGCAAAGAACATCAGAAAACTACCAAGTATTTAGCCATTAGTGGGACCTAATAAAAGTTATGCTGTGGGGTCCCATAACTTTTAGTTGCACCACTGCCATAATAATTTTTTCCATAATGGAAACCAATGGCCTTTATACATTGTGGTATTCTGACAGATGTCAAAGCTACACAAGGATTTATTTAAGTGGAGAAGAATGAAGGGAATCAGGCATTGTGATTCTGAAATGTTTCCACAAAGTGTTTCTCCACTCTACAATAGCAAAGATTTTTACAGTTAGACCTATGACCCTGCCATCTCATGTCCCTGCAATCTTTTAATGGAGGTCTGAGGGCACAATCCATTACCCTTTTTCTACTTCCTCAGGGACCATGCTTGATAATGCAATGAAGGTGCCAAGCTTCATACATTTTCTATTTTCAATAATATTATATATATATATATATATATATATATATATATATATATATATATATATATAGTCTTTCTAGTACAGTCCCAATCTTCCATGATGTCAATGAAAAAGTGAAGCAAACAGATACCACTTTAAAATTAGTCCTGCCACAGAGCAAGACATTACAAAATGAAAAAGTGCTCAAGAATGAAAAAAAAACAGGTTTAAATTGTATCTGTAGAAATAAGTCAAATCAACTGAACTTGCTATGTTATTCTTGAACACATTTCACCAGTTGTCCAACTGGTTTTCTTATTCTCAAGTGAGAAAGCCAGTCGGATGACTGGTGAAACGTCTTCAAGAAATTCAGACATACCATGACCTGGATAAATGAGAATCTTCACAAACAAGGTTTAAATGATCTAGATCAGAAATATAATCAATAAATGAAACGTACAAGTGAGATTTATCATAATGAACCCAAAGGGACAATTTGAATTCAGTGAGTAAATGTTATCTTATGGTTTATCACGTGAAAGCTCATAGATGAGATTCAATTCGAGGAGGAAAAAAAAACCTTTTTCCAAATTCAGTTCCAATTATCCCCATAGACTTTAATGGAGTTTTCATGTGATAAACCATGAGATGTTTTTCTGAATTGAAATACATCTCAAATCTCGTCCATGACTTTTCACGTGATAAACCTTTTTTTCACTGAATTGAATATTGCCTAATGTCTGCCAAGGTCCAACCTACAGCTGATGAGCTGTACTAGCACCAGGTTTAGTTAATTTTTGATCACCATTTACTAGGGTACCTGCAGCAGCAGCATAAAATGTTTGGGTTGGCAAACTGCCACTTTCAGAATATATCTATAAAGTTGCTTGCTATCTAGTGGAGCAACAAAAAACATGAGACTATGGATTTTCTCTCTTGGTATGGGGGACTTTTGCAAACCATTCAACCACCTTCAGCTCCACATCTTTGCATTGATGTTGTCCTCTGATTTATACAGACTGTATTTCAATGACCATAACTAGGGATGGGCAAATTTTTTCACCTTGTGTCGCCGCAAAAATGACGCCCATAGACTTGAATGGCATTGAGCGTAATTGCATTGACTTTCTCTTCCGCTCAAAATGGAACCTTGTTCTTTCTAGAAGTAAGAGGACTCACATTCCAGAGTCTGTATTTAGAAACTCTCTTATTCTGCCTTTGTTTCTGATCACTTGAGCAAGGCTGGCAATCAGAATTAGGCCTACATAATATGTAGAAGGTAGAATGCAGCCATCATTCAGAGGCTGAAGGAGAATTTTGCCTTTACTAAATTCTTACAATGAATGCCAATGAGAAGTTTGTCCTCTAAGTGTGTGCTTTTTTTCCTAGAAAAAATGTCTAGCAATATTTATGATTTTTAAGAAATTTGTCCTAATATTATTAAACACCAAATGGATTATCTTGTGATCACTTGATCATCGTTATTCCCAGGTCTTGACTGTACCCAATAAAATGTTTTGAACTCAGGATTTCATAAAATCCAATCACAGTAACTCAAATGCAAAATGAGAACCATAGAATAATGTTTAAAATTAATTTTTAAAAATCCCTCTCATAGTAAACAGATGTATGTTTTAAGGGCAATTTCTCTTTTTGAAGCTTTTGTGTTTTGGGCTTAAGCTGTACTGTGCAAACCATATTATTTTAAAGAACATTTAATCAGCCACAAATAGGAAATTAACGAGTGGGTAAATAGCCGATGATGAATTCTTATTACTATTAATGTGAGAAAAAAGCTTTTTAGATTTGAATAACTAAACACATTTTATGTGTAATTTTTCCCTTAATAAGGAACACTGCGTCCATGTTAACTTTCACAGAGCGCCATTACTTTCTCCCACTCTGACGCATCAGTGGGAAATGGCTGCAACCTGTTAGTGCATGTGAAATGAAAGATTATTTGCATTTAATTAAAGAGCTGTGCACTGGGTAACAACAAAGCAAGTTAACATAGAGGGAGAAAGAGCTTGCTCTCAGCAGATATCTAATTGGTCTCTTCACTACAAGCCAGCAAATGAGACTTGAATGAGGCATTTGGGTGCTCCCTACTGTGAATTTGGTTGGATTTTGTTGGAACTTTCCAAATCTTTACGAGATCAGACTGCTCCCTAAACCAGTAATGAAACTATTCATCTCGCTTGATGTTCCTGGCAGTTTATTATGCATTCAGCAAAGGCTTTTTTAGACCATGCTTGTTCACAAGTTATTTTAATTTTCCTCTTTAATTAGATATAATATTTGCAAAGCTTTGCTACTCCTCAAGACAATTTTCTGCATGTAATGTGATGTAGCTTGAAATGTTATATTGGAATTTAGACACCCGTGACCCATTCGAATTATCAGTCTATGGTATTATTCAGATGAGAAAGCATTTTCGTTTTTTTTTTTTAAAGTATTTTATTAATGTCTCCTCTGAGGAGACTATCTGTGTAATTCTAGGTTGTTAGGGATAGCTCACTCTCTACATAAAAAGCATGAGGAGCTGAGCAGTTAACACTACTGAAGAAGAAAAAAGACAGGGCCAATTATTCCTTGGAAAATTCAAGAACCAACCACAGGATAGGTAACTAGTTTGCGCTTTTAACCAAGGTTCAACCATGCACAGATTCCAATCACAAACATCTGTAAGGACACCAGCCAACGACTGATGAGAATGTTTACTGGTGTGTTGACCTCTAGTCCTAGTGGCCAGTGGTGCACTAGATAGGACTATTACTACTAATTAATATATTGGACTATTGCTACTTACATTCAACCTCTGACATAAACCTCATACTCACGGCTTTTATTATCAGGGTTTATCATGGAACTCGATTTGTGCAGGATCCAATGTTGGTAGCACACAAGCGATTTCTCCAAAACATGTAACCAGTTAGAATGGGGCACCAGCACCTTCCATTGTCTCAGTTTTGAGAAATTAGCAACAGTCCATGCCAGTGGCGTAACTACTCGCTGGTGGGCCCTGGTGCAGGATTGGCACCCTTGCCCTCCTATTGGGCTCTCCCCCTATGAGTAGGAGTTCTCAAAAAAGAAAGGTCCACCTACAATCTCACCATCTGCTTGACCCTACACTACATTTATAATGCAGCTAGCTCCTATTATTATTCCAGAGGTCAAATGTGGTCTGGTCTATTGATCATCTATTCCATTTTGACTTGTAAACTCAAAGAAAATCAGTCCTCCCCATATTCCCTATAGAATGGACAGATTGGATTAAAAAATGAGAGAGAGTTTGCCTCAACAAGACTCGGGTTTTGGCTGTAAAAGGAACATACCTTGATGTAGGCATCCAAATCGGTGTGTGCTGTCTCATTGTCTTGTAATTAGATACAGTATTTCACAATAGCCAGGAACTGCATGACACATTCTTAATTGTGCTAATGTTTTGTATGTATATAGATTTAATCACATACCAAGAGCCCCAATGTGTTATTATGGCTATCTTTTACCCAACATTTTCACCAACCTAGGGTATCTGGATACCAGAGATCCCTATAATGTTAGTTAAGTATAGAGGCACACATTCTTTAAGCATCAAGCATACAATCATCCTAATCAGTCTCATGGCTTGACAGCCAATAGCCTGGAGAATTTGATGAGTTACTGTCCCAACAAAACCATAACATTTTTGGTGTTTTGTAGCAGTGATAGCAAAAGCAATTCATTGCTTCTATTTCCTGGAGGCTAGCACCCATAGTCAACAACAGAGATTAATGGTTAATATCTACACAGCATTCTGAAATTAACCGTGGTGCAAGGTGTTGTGCTTAGGAGTTTGTATAAGACTTGCACTGTAGGGTTTATACTGATGGAAAGTAGACTGTCACTTTCAGTTAACTTTATTGAGGTCATGAAAGATAAATATACAACCCAGCCATGGAGTCAAGGTTACTTTTATTAACCAGTTAATGGGAATTTAAATTGACAAATAAATATCTATCCAATGAGCGAGACAGTATTTTTATTCATTGAGATATTGACTCTAAGGACACAGTGAGATTTAAAGTAATGGTAATCACTTTGAGCAATAAAAAGAATTTGATTCATTTTAAGGAATATTTTGGAGAAGCTTATTGTAGAAACCTCAGGCATATCACAGAGCAACTTATTTGTTGCTTGGTATGAACATTTTTGGGGTTAATCCTCGGCACGTAGTCTTGCTAGAGGTGTCAGGTTCTTGGTAGGATAAAAGGCATATTTGCCTGAGAGGAGCCCAGATAAAGATTCATCTTTCTACGTACAGCCAATGTGCTTGCTGCTAGGCAGCTAACAGAAGCATCATTGGGGATCCTCAAGGGGTCCCTACCTGACCTCCAGGGAATATATGATGAGAAATCCATTAATGACTGATGACTGCTTGCTCTACAAATTGATTTCAGATTTTGGCTGTCTCAAGGAAAAAAAATAGAAAGTTCTGCCAAAATCAATGCGCTTACAACATTAAAATGTAGGCAGGAACATGCATCACTTCATTAGTTCCTTTCATGTATTTTCTGCCGCACTGGAATTAAAAGAAAAATGTTCTAAAGCATCTCAGTTTCCAACCATTTTCTCCCAAATTAAAGACTGACAGAAAAATAAACTTATTTCAGTCAGTTATTTATGAAACATATTTTCTGGTCAGTTTTATGAAGGCATGTTTCTTGCTTTTCATTGCATTGCAATGCATTGTTGGAAATTGATATGACTTAACTGATGGAAGAGTTGATGGAATGTTGTGTTGCATTGGTTGGTTCTTCCCAACTGGTAGACATGTTTCAGGTATGAAAGCATCCATCTAATCTCAGAGAGAGGAGAGGTTAAACCTTCCAGTTTAAACCAATAATTAAGACAGAATTAAGTGCAGAATCTACTGGAGATCTAAACAAATGTTTGAAACCATGTATAGCTATACATTCAACATACTGTTACTGTTCTCCAACATGTGACTATTATGTGATTTGCCATGTATTTGCTGCTCTTAATAATTGAACTTAAAATGTGTATATGCCTTTCTAATGAATTAGAAATTCACACACTGGTTATATAGCATATCTGCCTGGGAATAAGCCCCAACATGGCATGCAGTCCTTTCTTTCCCACCAGCTCTGACAACGCCAAGCATGCACCACTGTAAAAAAAAGCCTCTAAAACCTGATAGAACCCCCTGAAACACATACCATAACCAGAGGAACTCAGTTCCAGTCCATACCTCCCAGATGCCTTGACATTACAGGCCCTCCTTTTTTACCTCCTCATAACTCGTAGCGCTTCACCAGTTTGTACAATAACATAACAGGTACAAGATTACCTTATATTAACCTTTATCAACTTGCAGAATTTACAGATATACTGTTTGAAAGGAGACATCTGATTAGCTGCCATGTGGTGGATGTCTTCATTAGATGGCCATGTACATTTTAAATGTAAATTCTAAACATTGTTTCCATTGCCTCTATATGGCCTTAAAAACTTTATTTTTATTATTAACATTAAAAAAAGAGATGCAGCCATAAACTGTCCTCCTTTTATTTTGATTACTATAGCAGTTCCTAAATGATGTCTCCCTAGACTGTGCTTTCATTTAATCATATCATGATAAAGTCATAAAATCACATTCTAAGACTCCTGGCAACTGTTTTCTCTGAAGCTACAGAGTTTAGTGGAGAGTTTAAAAGAGACGTCTAGACAGTTGTTTAAGCATGGAGTTTAAAGGCGTACTACTGGACTTTGCAAAATTCCCCAATTTATCAGCAGCTGGAAGCATTAAATGAGACATAAACCTTCAATAGTAGCACTGATGTAATCAAACTACAACTCCCAGAATACTCCAAAATATTATTAGGTGTTAAAGCATGCGGGGAGCTCTACTCCAGCAACTCTAGGGCCCTATCCTTAAAGGGCCAAAAACTTAATTACTGATGCAAGAGAATCCACCAATGTGAATGCCGATTCATATAATTAGCTGTCTCGCTGTTATCTTACATACAGAGTTTATTGTGCCATTTTGTTATCACTGTTATTCTGGAATCAAACATATGGAGGATGGACAGACTTGTTCAGTGCTAGGAAATTGTGCTTAATGCTTCCAACTCAAAATGCAGGAACTAAGAACAAGGAGTCAGATTTACACATATCAGCTGGGATTCACATTGGATCATTATTTTGAATTTTAATGCAGCCGTTGGACCTTTCATGGGACTCAAACACTACTGTGCCGAACTAGTCAAAACATACTTAACTAAGCTGCTGATGGACCTCAATACCAGCATAATTTAAAATATAATCAAGGTTAAGGCATTCTGCCAGCTGCACTTCAATTACATCAGGGTTGTATTCTTGTAAGTGAAATTGTTCAATATAACTTGCGACACAATAATTCTCCAGTGAGAATCCTAACTGATCTGTGTAAATCTGAATTCGTGTTCATTGTTCCTGCTTTTGGAATTGAAAACCTTAAGCACAATTTTCTAGCATGTAAATGTATTTGTAAATGTTATTGAAATTGAAAGCAACATTTGTTTGTTCCTTGCTGGTTCTGACTCTTTAAACAATGTACCAGAAACCAGCTCTCATCCAGACAAGACTCCAGTTACAGTCCTGTGCTGGTAAAATGTCATAACCCTAAATCCAACCTGGACCTTCAACCTGCACTTTTACTCTCTTGGACTCACTACCTGATCTGTTTTGCAACTAGATTATCTGCAACCTGTCCCAATAATCATTGGCTACCCAGAAATAAGTAACATAGTAACATAGTAACATAGTAAGTTAGGCTGAAAAAAGAC
>CM044435.1:8166334-8185761 GCA_024363595.1 Xenopus borealis
AAAAAAAAATGAAAATGTGATTATATTGAGATCTATAGCCCTCCAACCTTTGCTTATACTCACATCCACATGTTCTACTGGCAGCTAGGGTTGCCACCTAGCCAGTAAAAATGATGCTTGATATAAATGCTATAATATAGTGTAATATAGAAAAAAGATTAAAAAATACCTTTTTCTACAGAAAAGACTTAAACCCAATATACTTCTGCTACATTGTTGCAAGTATCAGAACCAGACGTATAAATAACAGTTACAGAATGAAAACTTATCTTAAAAGTAATTACATTTACAAATAACTCTAAAACCATTTAAACTTCATATATTAATAAATATAATGTTAAGTTCCCCTTTAACTTTCCATCAATATACAAAATCAAATAAGTGCCTATGGTTCACACAATAAGCACTACCCAAGTACCTATTATTCTGTAAAAGTTAGAGTGCAGCAGTTATAAAAGGAATATATCTATTAGAGTTTTTTGGTCCAGTCTTTGCCACTATGTCAGCAAGAAATAAAGGCTGCAAGGGAGCCATCCGGAGCCTTTTTATTCAATTTCATTTGCAGCACATATCAGTGTTTTCCTTTGTTTTTATTTCTTGCACTAAATAAGCTACCAATTAAAGTTTGAGCTGGCATCAACTTTACCGGCTTAAAAGTCTTGTGTCAGATGTACCAAACGTCAAAACAAATTTGCTAAAAGCTTTACATCTGTTATTTCTGTAGCAAAGCAATTGGCATCATGACCAAAAATAGCAAGAAAATTATAATGTTGAACAGGAAACTTTATCTCTGCATCTCTCCGCATAAAGTGATTGCTGCTGCTTTCTTAATAAGGGAGCTGAAAGTAGACTCTGTGATAATGACTCAACGGCCTTATATCTTTTGGTCGGTCTGTAGTACGCAGAACAAGGATTTGGGGCATCTTGTGTTTTAGATTATTAATTATTAGAAGAAGCATGAACCAAATGCCCAAATAGAAGACAACATTTGTTTTAAGCCTACTGTAAAATATCAGGAAATTACCTAACTGCTGCTCCCTTGAAATTAATTTTTCCAGCTGACACAAGGTCACCCATTCCGATTAGAAGAAAAGAGGTTCTGGCTAAATATTCGGAAGGGTTTTTTTTACATTGATTGCTGTGAAGATGTGGAATTCTCTCTCTGAATCAGTTGTATAGGCTGATACATTAGATAGATTTAAGAAGGGGTTGATGGCTTTTTAGCAAGTGAGGGGATACAGGGTTATCGAAGATAGCTCATAGTTAGTGATGGGCGAATTCGCGGCGAATTCCCGCGATTCGCCGCTGGCGAATAAATTCGTGAAACAGCAGGAAAAATTCGGCGCCACAAATTCGGCTCCAAAAACGAGTGTTTTTGACGCACGCCGAAAACGACACGACGCGCGGCTCGTTTCGCGAAATGGCGAAAAATTTGCGAATTTCTCTGGAAATTTGCGAATTTTTCGGCGAAGCGAAACGCGTCCGTTTCGCCCATCACTACTCATAGTGAGAGTTGATCCAGGGACTGGTCCAATTGCCATTTTGGAGTCAAATTGGAGAGGCTTCAGATGGAGTTTCTTTGCCTTCCTCTGGATCAGCTAGCAGTTAGGCTAAAAGCTTGAACTTGATGGACATGTCTTTTTTTCAACCAAATTTACTATGCTGTTATGAGACTTAAAACACATTCACAGTGTTATAACCATGAACATTAAGTATGTCAGCTATGGTATCTAAAGTACAGCCACCCTTTTTCTGTAAATTTCATATGGCACCAAGGTCCACATTGCAGCTGTGCTGTGTTGTTCTCCATTACTTGGATAGGTTTGTATCTATCTTAAATGATTGAGCTGTGTGCAACTATATATACATATCTTTACCAACTAGGGACAGTGTGGGAGTAAGCCTTGCACCCACTTGCACCCAAATACATTTATTGCACAATGGAAGTCAACCATGTAAATCCTATCCCATTGAAAGGCAACTTAAAACACTTTTTCAGTGTTATAACCATATTGCCATCTATGGTATCTAAGGTATGGGCACATTATGCCACCTTTTTCTGTAGACCTCATATAGCATCAAGGTCCAGTAACAAAGATATAAAAAAATGGGTATTGTGGGAGCACTCTAAAGGCTAAGTAAAAGTATATTTAAGTATAATGTAAGTGCTCCTTACAAAGCACATGCCCTGGGCCCCTGTCTCATAAGTAATTCAGTATAAATGCAAGTGCATATGTTTAAAAACAGGGGTTTGTACAAAGTTATGATCATAAAGTTGATAAGCCACCATACCACAGCAAAGTAAACCATACATGGCAGTCCCTAACTTGTTTACATAGTACTAAAAGTCTTTTTTTAATATTTGTAATCACTGGGGACACTGGGGACAGTGCTGGCTGTATGTGTGCCAACCTTGTCCCCATAGCAACTTTAGTGAACTTTATTTTAAGAATCTTACATGTAGTCAGTGTGTTGAGCCTTGGTTTCGATTTGAGGGCTAAATCCTCCCCCGCCAGTATGCGGCTTTTAAGAGAGAGAGAGTCCCAAACCAACTCCCTTTTTTTAAAAGCATAGGACCACCATTAGTTTAAAGGGGGGTATGGGGTTCTACAACCACAGAAGTTAAGCCACAGCTTCCAGCTACAATACAATATCAAAAAAGGGGGATGGTGGGTAAAGTAAAAGTATATTTAAGTATAATGGAAGTGTTACTTACAAAGAACAAAGATCCCTAGTGTGTCTACAGGCAGGTCAGAAAATGTTCTTGGTGCAATGACATACTAAACTGCATAATAACTTGCTGATGCCAATGATATTTATTTATTTTTTTATTTAAAAGCCAACATTCCCACTCTGTAGAGCAGTATTCGCCAAGCAGCGGCTCACCTAACTCCTTGGATGTTACTCCTAGTAACCTCAAAGCAGTTGCTTATTTTTGAATTCCAGGGAAGGAGGCAAGTTTTGGTTGAATAAAAAGCAGGTGTGCTGCCAAACAGAGAGTTCTGTACACTGGCAGTCCACATACTGTATGGGCTAACAAATAGCCAATCACAGCCCTATTTGGCACCCCCCAGGAACATGTTTCACACTTGTGTTTCACACAAACTTTTTATATTTGAATGTGGCTCAGGTGTAAAAAAAGTTTGGGGACCCCTGCTGTATTCACCTAAACAGATGAATCCATATCCATAAACTGTGTTTTACAGCAGCATCAACATATTTGTAATCACTGGGGACAGTGCTGGCTGTGTGCCAACCTTGTCCCCATAGCAGTTAGTGAACTTTATTTTAAGAATCTTACAAGATGTCAAGCATTCATTTAACCTCCTTACTGGGCATGGTCAGAGCATATGAATGCAAGTTATTTTTAAGGCTGATGCAACCATGATACCTTTTTCTGTGCCAAAGTAAACAAATGCAGATAGAAAAGCTAAATGGCAGTAAATATGATTTGGTTCTATTCTGCTGTTCTGTAGGAGGGATATTTTAGTACACCATATATCCCTTTATTATATAAAGATGCATTCTGTATATTCAACTCATAGATTTGGATGTACAATTTATATTAGACTGGATGTCTTTGAAAGTGTGCTGGTTGGAAGCGCTCAAACTAAATGCATTTCTTGGCAGCGTTTACACTGTATATTGGTTCTGCCACTATAGATTACAAAAAGGAATTTCTTGAGATATAAAATAGAGAGAAGTAGTCAGAAGCAAAAGAAATGGATTTTCTCTTTTTTTTTCCCTTTAAAAAGATTTTAATTGGGAACCTTCATTACCTAGAATAAATTATACTTTTTTTCTGTACAACTATACAAACAAATAAGACATTGGAATTAGGGTAGACTGCTACAGTAGACCAGCTGATTGGATTCAATGTGATTGGCTGGTTATAAATTTAGCCACAAGCAACTACATCATCTATAGACAGCAAGGTAGAGTGAGCTGCCAAAATTATTCAAGCCAATCACTGTTGATGCTGAGAATTCTCTGGCTACTGGATTAAAAGGCACACACCCAATACTACTGTCACATTGACATATTTAATGAAGACCCAGCATACCAGCTTTACATCTGTCACCTTTGTAAATGTTACATAAATTGGTGTCATATGAAAGTTATTCATCACTTTCATTGGCCTATTGCCTTAAAATCACAGTTTGGCTATGGTTTAGTTGGGAACTCAGGATTTTGCAAAAAGTACTCCCTGTATTTGGTGCAAAAATGTATACATAAAAGTGTCCATACATGGGCCAATACAAGGTGTCAAGTCGCTCCTCCAGACAAGGTCAGCAACTTATTAGCATATATATGTGGCCTGCCCAACCATCATAGCTTCAAAAATGTAATAAAATCCATAGGGTGAAAAACTAATCAGAGGTTTAGTGCAATGATCTCCTGGGTTCTCAAGTGTACTTAGTTTCTTGACTTCATCAATCCTTCATCAGCGTATGGGTGGCTGCAGTGGGTAGCGCTCCACTTGTTTGGGGACTTCTCCAAAAAAGCAGATCTATAGGTGTGTGTCCTGCTTAATTGACTATGGTCTCCCCCATTTCTCTTCTTTTTTCTATTTCCGCACCCCTCTCTTCTGTTCTCAAACCTTATCCTAATCTTCTCCTCCATGGCAATAGTACTAAAGTAACTCAGCTCTGAAATCTTCTTAAGTCAAAACAAAACACATTAGATGTATTGTGTGATGCACACGGTAATTGAATGTACTTAAAGAGGTTTCATGTTTATTTCCTAAAAGGTTTCAGCAGGAGCTGAGACATCAAATCTCTCTTCTTTTCAGCAATTCATGCTCTGCAGACGATCAGATTAATTCATGCACTGCTTACAATTCTGGCAGTATTTACAGTTTGCAGTTTAGGAACTAAAACTTTTATAGAATAAATGTTTCTATAAACTGGATGTTTAGATGCAGCAGTGGCTGATATTAAACACATAGCTGCAACTCCATAGCTATCTAGGACGTGGTATAAGTCAACATTTTTAGAGTAAAATAAAACCCCAAAATACAAGAATGTGCACCACAAAGACCCTTTTAAAAAACTATCAAACTGTATTGCTTTTCAACTGAGCATCCCAAAGCCTTATTTTTAGATTTGGGCTTCTAGGGTAACACCAGTGCTAGGCTTTGGCCACACAAAGTCATACACAGAGAAGAGAAGAGTGATCTTGCTTAGGCAGACAAAATGTTATTCAATATCCTTTAGTTGAACTGTGATTACTTGAGTACATTTTCACTTTCAGACTAAACCAGATTTCTGCAGTGATACTTTAAGCCACATAAGAGATGCTGTAGGTAATCCTGCTCAAAATCTCTTTTAGTCCATTACAGACGCATTCTTAGTTCCTATGATTCTCTTGTCACCTGAAAATTTAAAAATTCCACTGTCAAATCTGCTCTGTCCTTTGCCCTACTCTTTCCCTCAAAGTTTACAAATACGGGTTTGCTTTAATCTTTCATTTTGGCTGTGGTAGGGAGGATTGGTGCCTAAAGTAGCAGTGGGATTATAGTCTCTGGGAAGGGACTGTGACTGTGGAATAACAGGAATAGTAGGGAGAGATGGTGCATATAGTAACAGTGGATAACAGTCTCTGGGAAGGGACTGTGGCTGTGGGATAGCAGGTATAGTAGCTAGAGATGGTGCCTATAGTAACAGTGGCATAATAGTCTCTGGGAAAGGAGTGTGACTGTGGGATAGCAGGTATAGTAGGGAGAGGTGGTACCTATAGTAACAGTGGATAATAGTCTCTGGGAAGGGAGTGTGACTGTGGGATAGCAGGTATAGTAGGGAGAGATGGTGTCTATAGTAACAGTGGATAATAGTCTCTGGGAGTGTGACTGTGGGATAGCAGGTATAATAGGGAGAGGTGGTACCTATGGTAGCTGTAGGGATAGTAGGGACTGTGGGATAGTAAGAACAGTATGGCATTATGGGGAAGGGAACCTCACAACATATTTTTGTTTTTTTACTGTAGCCCTCCGTCATTTAAGACAATTTTCCTATTGACAGCTTTAGTCTTTGACCATGCAGTGGCACATACACTAGAAAGTCCCCTGGATTCAACCAGTGCTGTGGATACAGGCATTATATCAAGCCATTCAAATCTGACAGCTGTTAAACCATAGTGCTTTTGAATCACTCCATAATTTGAGTAGAAAAATAACACCTTTTAGCTTGAGATCTGCAAAGATTGTACAGGAAGCATGAAATAATGAAAGCACCTGGTATCTGTGTGGTTGTTACCTCTTGCATATCCAGCAGCTAAATAATACTTTTATGCCACAATACAAAATATCAGCTTATTTATCAGTTGCTAAGAAGACAATTCCATTGGGGATCTAGTTACACAGTAATAGCCTATGCCTCCTTACAGGATCTCTACCGATCAAGAAAAAAGATTTATATCAGTAATTTGCACTACTGAACAGGTCGTTGTTGATAGTGATTTCGCCAATGAAACGCTGTCTCTAGAGCAAGTCTTGTAAATAACGGATGGAAATATTGGTTACATTTATTGCTATGAAAACAGAAACCGCAGCTATGGAAAGTTTGATGTTAAAAACAAAAATCCATTAGTGCAATCAACAGTGTAATCCAATGTATTTTAATACTCCAGCGTACAATAAAAAGTCTGATATTCATTTCCTAAAGGCATTCACAGAGAGCATCAATATGAAAATTCCTCCTTCGTGTTCTGTGCACGTTACATAAACAGTCTCTCGTATATTTGATATTTGTAATTAACACGGAAGAACTTAAAGAGAAAAGAATTTGGAAATGGGTAAATGCTTGTCTGTCCTCCCAGTTGGAATACATAATTTTCCCTAGGTATGGAATTATGGTTAATACCTTCAGTTTTAAAGGACAGTGGACCCACTGTAATTTGCATCAATCTGTGTTTCAATAAATCGTTCTGTAAAAATATTGTACAGGTATGGGACCTGGGGCTTTCCGGATAACAGATCTTTCTGTAATTTGGATCTTCATAAAGTCTACTAGAAAATAATGTAAACATTAAATAAACCCAATAGGCTTCCAATAACGATTAATTATATTTTAGTTTAGATCAAGTACAAGCTACTGTTTTATTATTACGGAGAACAAAGAAATCATTTTTAAAAATGTGGATTATTTAAATAAAATTAAGTCTTTAGGAGATGTCCTTTCAGTAATTCAGAGATTTCTGGCAATGGGTGTAGTACACCCTTGAGTGGACTTTAACAGTGTGAGTTATAATGTGTGTACAAGACTACTGCTAGTTGTATTGGGCCACTAACCAACTTGTACCTTGGCAACTCCTGCCACCTTGGATGCTCCTCCTTTTGTTAAAAAATCCAGATCAAGGAGAGGTCTCTTGCAGTAAATAACAGTTTTATTAAGAAATTAACACTTCAGATGGACAAAGCTACAAGCACTTTGGTTGATGTACCTCAATACATTAGTAGCAGATTAATTCTGGAGGTGAAATAGGCAAAGCATGACTTACGGCACTCCTGAGGCAACTCCTCCTTGAGAATAGAGCTGTGCTGTGGGGATCCTCAGCCTGGGGTCTTGTATCTTGGCACTGTACCTAGTTCTCAACTCACCCCCTGATATGCCTGCACTAGTGGCCCACCCACCACAGAGTTTTAACCCCACTAGTCCTTCTTGTTGGAACGGAAGCTGCTCAATATCTTCCCTGAACCTTCCACTAACTCCTAGAACAACTCTGACAAACTTTCACTATATAACCCTATCTAACTTTTACCAAACAACAGCCCAGGGCCTGTAACACCTTCCAGAGAGGTGAGGCCTTGTGGGAATATAACCCCTTTTATACTTTTAAATGCTGGCACCTAGTGGGCAAACCATAACTTAACCAAATTACCTGGACCCAGGAAAGGAGTCATAGCTTCCTGGGTGAATCTAAAGGAACACTTAAGGCATCCAAAAATAAAAGGGGAAACTGCCTGAGAAACCTCTACACAGGTTTCCGGATAACGGATCCCACAGCCTGGAAAGTAATATAAATTCTGAGTTTTGGCATGCTCAAGCATGGGTTAAATGCTGAACCTACAATGCACTAACTACAATAGTTGTGTAGGGTGGACCTGTCCAAGTCTGCTTCGGTGGACTGCAAGTAATGATGTGCATAGACGATAAGGAATATTGAAAGTACCACAAGCCTGGATCTGGAAGTTATCCCCTAAAGGCTTGTGTTCATTGATGCAGCTGACTTGTACCACCTCAAAATAATCATAGATCATGCAATAGTATTCCAAATAATGCACATTAAGGATAACAGCTTTTATAGTCACAGAAATGCTGCAGTAATTTAATAAAGCTTTAATACCCTATATGGCAATAAGTATGTGTACACCCCTTCTAATGATTGGAATTGGCTATTTAAGCTACATAGACGTAGAAGAATCCAAGGCACTCAGGATATATCAAGCAAGGAACACCTTGCACGTTTATTGCAGAAGTGAGCAACGTTTTGGGGTCACACCCCTTTGTCATGCTTGACAAAGGGGTGTGACCCCGAAACGTTGCTCACTTCCGCAATAAACGTGCAAGGTGTTCCTTGCTTGATATATCCTGAGTGCCTTGGATTCTTCTACGTCTATACAGCATTGAGGTGGCCGTGCCTCTACCAAAGAGCACCAGGTATCGTGTTTCCCATTCAGGGTGTGCGAGTGCCCACACTAACTTTGTACCTATTTAAGCTACAACCATAATTGCTTACACAAGTTCCACTACATTATTCAATAGCATTCTGGGCAATACTTTTTATTTTGAAACATTTTGGATAAGACACTTTTCTGTTTGTTCCCAGTAATGCCTGAGATAGGAGTGGAAGATCCTGACCAGCCCAACTGAACACCCCTGGGATGAATTGGAAGTCATTCTGATTCCTAACATTCGTGTCCAACCTAATGCTCAAGCGGCAAATTCCACCAATAATTTTCAACTTTGAGTGGAAAAATCTTCCCAAAAGGTATTATAGCGACAATGGAAAGACCAACTTTATAGTAATACCCTGGTCTGGAAATGATATGAGACTATTATGATCAATGTGTGTCACTATATATAAAGCAGCCATTATCGTTATTGAATTACAGATTCATATTGTCTAGAACCACGATGGACAACTCCCTGCAGGCCTGCCCTCGCCATTTTGTGCTGACCCATAGACCTAGAAGATTCGGTGCCCTGTACTTGTTTTTGCCAGGTTCAGAATCATGCCCTTGTTCTGTAGAATCTCATTTTCTATCATTCCGCTGCAGGATAACCCAGGAGGGGAACATCCAGGATCACAGGAGTAAATTCATTTCGAACCTAGCAAAACTGGTTGCCTGGCAACATACAGAAATATATTTAATTTTCATCTTTTGTTTTTGGAATCTTTTTTTCATACTTCTGCTTCTGCCGCAATTTCTCAGTGTAGCATTACCAGCTCATACAGTATTGGAGTGCCTGTTCCGATGCTTTTCCACTCTCATTGAGGTTTCCCAGACTGTCTAGAGCAGTGATCCCCAACCAGTAGCTCGCGAGCAACATGTTTCTCTCCAACCCCTTGGATGTTGCTCCCAGTGGCCTCAAAGCAGGTGCTTATTTTTGAATTACTGGCGTAGAGGCAAGTTTTGGTTGCATAAAAAACAGGTGCTCTGCCAAACAGAGCCTCAATGTTGGTTGACAATCCTCGTGGGGGAAACCAAATGTCCAATCAGAGCACTTATTTGGCACCCCAAGAACATTTTTCATACTTGTGTTGCTCCCCAATTCCTTTTACTCCTGAATGTTGCTCATGGGTTCAAAACGTTGGGGATCCCTGGTCTAGAGAGTACTTTTGTATTTTAATATTTGTATATATAGGTGATACAAGTGTGTTGTTTATCTGTCACAGCATTTGGTAGAAGTCAATGTAGTACACATAATTTGTTTTTTCTCTGTAGACATTCATAATCTATTTACATCTCTCACCTTTCCCCCCCCATTGCGCCTATCACACACAGAGCGATTTTGGACAGTCTATTCCCATAGTCAGAGATAGCATTTTTGCATAATTTTCATTGTCAACAATGGGCCAGTTTCAATTCAGTGAGAAGAAAGTTTCTCACATGGAAAGTCATGAACGTGATTCAATTTGAGATGTAATTCAATTTAGAAATTCTTATCTCAGTGTTTATCATGTGAAGACTAGTGATGGGCGAATTTATTCGCCAGGGGCGAATTCGCGGCGAGTTCCCGCGATTTGCCGCTGGCGAATAAATTTGAAAAACGGCATGGAAATTTCGCCTGGCGTTGTTTCGCGCATAGTTTTTGACACGACGCGAAGAAAACGACGCAACGTGCCGAAGTTGACTCGACGCGCATCAAAAGCGTGCAGCGACTCGTTTCGTGAATTTTTTCGCCAATTCGCAAGAGTTTCGCCCATCACTAGTGAAGACTCAATTGAAATCTATGGGGAAAAACCTGGAACTTTTCATGTGATAAACCATGTGATAACCATGAGATTACTTTTTCTCACTGAATTTAATCTGACTTAGTGGGAGATCATTTTGGAGTTTGGGTATTATAAATGCAGTAATTACTACCTGTAACTAATAGGTCTGACTGGCTTCAAACTATATCTTCTATATTTATTAATGTTGTGAGGACAGAAACAAAAGGGTTGAACGTAATACCATGTAGTATCTTGCTTTGGCTAGCAGTGGATGCTTGATAACAATCTATGAACGTGGTGTAAAGGCAAAGAATAGCAGCTTGGCAGTCCTTATCTAATCTGAGAAATTCCCTGGCACTTATTGCCAGCCTAGCCACTCAGTCTGTAAATAGAACTACTGTTATTCGCCTAGCTGCTCAGTCTGTAAATAGAACTACTGTTACCCAGTGTAGTGCCCCCCAATGGCACTGGATTCCTCCTCTGCTCCTGTATAGACCTTCTGTTGGAACCAGAGGCATGTGCAGAAGTAGCATATGGAGTGGGAAGATGTGGTTATGGGTAGGTGCAATATTTCAAAGGTTAGGATTGGGTGGAGGATTGGGTTTTTCCTTATCCCAAATCTGTATCATCAGTGACAGAGCCCTATGCAAAATGTGCTCTGCTGGCATTTGTCATGATTTTTAAGAAGGGGAGTTTAAAACAACTTTTCCCATCATAAAGCCAAAAAAGTCAAAAACAAAACGTGTACCTTGTATATACAGTAGAACTAATTATATGCACATAACTTAGATAAGAGATCTGCCACGTCTGTGTACAAAATACAGTCTTTTCCATTCTTTCCTCTCCGTCAGGTAACATATGTCTATCTGCTTTATCATCATGTTTGGCACTCCGTAACTTAAAATTCCCTTCAGACCGAAACTGAAATAAATCTATTACTGCACAATTCCAAGTCCCTTTGTTTATGGAGTTTTGTTACTGACAAGTGGCTTTCTGTATATCCGCAAGGCGCTGACCGGAATCATGGAGGAGACTCGCTCATTCAAACTTCACTGTGGCTTTATTGTGCACATATTTAAAATTACAGACAGTGGGTGGTGAGAGATTCCTACGCGTTTCGTGCCCCTAGCTCTCCTGGCACTTCGTCAGGGTCATGCTTTTTATAACATAAGCAAACCTGGTGATCTAGCCGTTGCAAATGTACCTCTCCAAGCATTTTGCTGCCTTTTTCAACTTTAACTGATATACCATGAAAGAAAAGTAATTGGAACCTATTTTGGCTGTTTCGGGACTTGAGTCACTAAACACTGCCTGGAGAATGGGAATTATCTCTCCCCAGGCTGCATACCTATAGGTTTATTTTGTTTTGTTACAACCTCAAGATGAACTTCTGCCCTGAGATGTGTCTAATTTAAAGGTTGTTTTATAGTCCATTATGAAGATGCTTCTTACTTGCCTCTTTGGAATAAACTGCGTTGGGAGCTGATTTGTCTCCAAACAGAGATTCAAAATATTAGCAGTTCTTACAGAGAATTTGGAACAGCATCCCTCACTGATGATTTTGGACAACTGGTGACTGTTGGCTGAATATGAACCCTGCAAGTAAAGGAACATGTTGGGACTCAGTTACTCAGATGACTCAGTTACTAACTTAATTTTCTGAGCAGAGCAATATCAGCAGCCATTCTTTTGCAAAATTAATTTTCAGCGAGCTGTAGCGAGTTGGCCAAAAGCACCAGCAGACAGTGCTGTTGTTTTGAATTCATTGTGTTTAAAGTGTAAAAACTTGTAAGGTAAATTGTAAAAGTGCTTATATGAGTGCTCTGGGCATTTTGTATATTTAAAGGAGAAGGAAAGGGTAAAACTAAGTAAGCTTTATGAGAAAGGTCTATATAAACACACCAATAAACCCTCAAAGTAATGCTTCTCTGAGTTCTCTGTCAAAAAAAACAAAAAAAGAAACACAGCATTTCTTTACTTCTAGCCCAGAGCTTTGAGCAAGCAGAGAGAGACTCAGACAGGAAGTTATGTCACACCAAGCTTCTATGGCAGCTGTTATAATATACAAACAGAGAGTTTCTAGAGCTGTATACTCAGGCATGGAAAACCATTCCACAGAATAGCATTCTAGTTTGCACGATTGTAGATAATCAATTGGCAATAATCTGCCTCTGTAGCTTTCCTTTTCAAATTTTGTTTGAGGGTTAACATTCCCTTTAAACACATATATAAATCATAGAGGTAAGCACACATTATGTAGATCTGAAGGCCTCATTTATAAAGGCCCTGGACAAAAGTGCTAGAGCACTGCAACTGAGGCCTTGCTGAGCACTGCACTTTCTGGCAGATGAAAGAATTCAGTGATTGGTAGCTTTGGAGTTTAGTAGTAGAAAGCCTTGGAACAAAACACAGGACCTTTTAGCTTTAATTTAGCACAGGTAAAACTCATGTCAGCATGCTTTTTAATTTTAGGTACTTTGCTCTTGTATGCCTAGGTATAGGCTTGAGTATAGGTGCCTTCATTATTAGGGACTATGCTATTGTATGTGGCATTGTGTAAGGAAGGCTTACCGTCCGTCTCCCCACGTGGCATGTTCTGACGCTGGAGCGTACCAAGTGCGGGGCCCAATTGGAACCATTTTGGTGGGGCCCCCTAGAAGGAAGTTTGCTGTCTGTCGCAGGGTCACAGAGCTGGATGGGCAAATAGTGCCTGCTTTCCCCTCTGTCCAAGTGACAACTGCCAGTTGGGGATGGGGGCAGGCTGGGCAACTGGGAGAAAATGTCACCTTGCTTTGTTTAATCTATGTGTGCTAAAAAAAAGTGCACTAAAAAAGCAAATTTTGGTTACCACTATAAACTGTGTGTGTGCAGCACCATGGATTATATATACAACATTAATACATTTCACTTGTTATTTGGGTCAATTGGGTTTGGGCCGGGCTGGTTGAATTGGGTTTGGGGGTGGGCTGGGCCAATCAAGTTCAGATGTGGCCTGGGCCAATCAGGTCTGAGCGGGCTGGGCCAATCTGGATTAGGGGTAGCCTGCGCTACTGGAGAATTAAGGGAATAGGAATCAGAGTTTGCACTGGAGCGGGGCCCCCATAAGAGCGGGGCCCAATTGGGCCAAATTGGTCCAATGTGCTTAAGACCGGCACTGCACAGCACTGTGGGGACTCCAGAATGGATGCCAGTGTTGGAATGGACAACAGCGTCAGAGTGAACGCCTGCTTCAGGACGCCAGCATCATGACGTCATCACACTAGTGATAGGCCAATTTATTCGCATGGAGCAAATTCGCTGCGAATTCCCGCGATTTGCAGCTGGCGAATAAATTCGCGAAACACCAGCAAAAATTCATGAGCAAAAATTCGGCAAAAAAAAACGAGTTGACGTAACCCCCCATGAAAATGATGCGACGGAAACGACGTGCCGTGATTGACGCAACGCGCGTCAAAAACGACGCGCAACTCGTTTCGAGAATTTTTTCGCCAATTCGCGAATTTCGCTGGAAATTCGCTAATTTTTCGTTGAAAGCGAAACGGGTGAGATTCGCCCATCACTACATCACACTTGTTAAAGTCCAAAGTACTGCAGCACACCGGGTTGAAGTGTTGTTCAATAGGTGATTTATTCGCTCAAAACACGTTTGCGGACAACAAGTAGCAACGTTTCAGGCAACGCAGTGCCCTTTAATCAAGCTAATGCTGGGCTTGTGCTGGTGTCTGCCACTGGCAAATGTTGCTGAAGCAGTACTGTAGGCAGGATGACCTCCACCAGCACAAGCCCAGCATCAGCTTGATAAAAGGTACTGCGTTGCCCGAAACGTTGCCACTTGTTGTCTGCAAACATGTTTTGAGCGAATAAATCACCTATTGAACAACACTTCAACCCGGTGTGCTGCATTACTTTGGACTTTTGCAAGTATTTTTGACCCGTGGCAGGTCGGATATATTACTTTTTCAGCACCTGATCCGAAAGGATTTGAAGCAAGAGGTTTGAGCACTCCATTCTAGTGTGTAATTGGTATTGTTTTGATGCCAAAGGAGGCATATATAAGGTACCTGGACATTGCAGTCATTACCCAAATATTGGTTCATCTTTGTGAGTTCCTGGGTGTGATCTTTTGCTAACTCTTTGATTCTTGTTACTGATCTTGGCCTGTTATTGGAATACATAGTAAGTTAGGCTGAAAAAAGACACACGTCCATCAAGTTCAACCTTTTAACTTTTTTTTTAACCTGCCTAATTGCTAGTTGATCCAGAGGAAGGCAAAATTACAAACCTTGCTGCCTGGATTGACCCCTTGCCTGGACTTTGTTTACTCTTTTGCTTAACCCTTTTGTTACCACAAACTGTATTGAACACTAAGCTTCTTCCTTGGTCCGCAAACTTCCAACAGAGCCTTTGGGCCCTGACACATTGTAGGCTTGAGAGACATCATTGGAGAGCATGTGCTTTTGTAAAAGGGTGAGTTTATTTTTACTGTTTGAAAATGTGTTTGGTTTGGGTAAGTAATCCTTTTTTAAAAGGGTGGGGGGTGTATGGGGACATGTAGTCCTTTAGGTAAAGTTATATTGCCTGGAGTAGTCCACAGTGTCCACATCCTTAGTGATATCAGGCCAAGACCTCTGCTGACTTCTTGTAAGGGGATCAATAGGAAGGCAATGGGAACAGATTAATCTCCAAAAGACAAACAGATAACAGAAACAGGGGTTCAATTTAACATGTATGAAGATTGCATATGCAAAACCCATACAGGTCTGTTGGAGGGAGGGAAATATCTGTGTATATTACTCACCTCTTTGCAAGACTCCTCTGTGACATATGAAGCTATGGACCTATTACTGCATACGCCACTCTGATTAAAGTGACTGGTAAGTGGTGGCAGGCAAGTTTATTTGATTAAATGCACTTGCACATAGCAGCAGGGAACTGAATTTTATATTTGCTTAAAGCAAATAAAAGAAATCCTGGGAACAGGCATATGTCTGCTTTCCGAAAGCCCTTTGCAGCTAGACGCAAGCGTTCGCGTTATTAATGGGTGAGAATTGTGTGATAAATACAGTCTAAACCCTTGAGATAGTAGCATCTCACCATTAGTCTCTGAGGCCACAATTGCCGGGACACTTTGATAAATAGGTCGTTGCAGGTGATTGATCACGGGTCTCCAGTCCTTCCCTAGAACAACAACAAACCTTGTGAGTATTTTAACCACTTCAGTGCCAAGCAGTATACCCTTCAATAGTTCTCTTTCTGTAATCACACAGATATATCTATGCCTAGAAAGATAAATGAACGGTACAGAGCACACAAAAATTAAACCTTTCACAATATAGATTTTCAACTTAAATAATGTTAATTAAGCTAAACAATTCACATTTTTTGACGAAATTGTAAGTGATTATTTTAAACTTTATGATGTCATCAATATAGAGCTTTTTCTGGAAAGGTAGCGGCCTGCTGACTGGAAGATGATTAGAAGAGGTCCTAAATAGAAAGCTAAGAGAGGTAATTTAGGTAGACCACGACAAAGTCTGGCTGCACACTACAACTCATGTTGGAAAAATTGAGTGAAAGGTGCAGAGAACAGTGCCAGTTGACACAAGGTGCTGTTTTTTCTGCCTGACAGGGCTGGAACTATGGGGAGGCAGAAGAGGTACATGCCTAGGCCTGCAGGGATAGCCTTGTTTTCCTTTTGACCCTGAGCTTCCACCTGCCATAGAGCATTTGGTAAGTACAGGACCCCACTGCAACATGTGACCACTGGCTCTTTCTAACTTTCATTCCTATACGATGCACAAGTTAGGGGATAGGTGGATCAGCAATGAGGTATGCCTGCATGTGTCCCCTCATGTTGGGGTGGTGGGGGGGGGGTAGACTTTATCTAATGGCCACAAATGAAATAGTAGAATAGTATTGACAAGAATAGAGGTTAATCCATTATATATCAAGTAGACAAAGGTAAGATAACTTTGCAACAGCCAACGAAAAGGTTTCCAGAATTTTCATATGTCACCGTTGACAAAGATCATGGTGATTTAAGCAATGCAACTGCAGTAGAGGTTGGCTGATGCCAGGAGAGGTTGGTTCAGTAGGCTCAGTGTGGGTGATTAAAAATATAGACTAAAGGAGACATGGTCAACCCCCTTCAAGATATTATTGAGCTACAAGTCCCACTTCCCTCCAACATGAAACCAATGGCTCCAGTTGTTAAAGCAGCCACGCTAGTCTGACCCTCTATGGTGACTTACCTGAGCTGGAGTGGCACTCTCAGTTCAGGGCCAACATACACATTACAGGCATATGCCCACTAGATGGCAGGGATCTCCCAGGATGTTCTGGAGAAGAGGTTAGCATTTTGGTTGGCCCCATGGACCAAAGTCGTCCATAGACAGTTTCTTGGCTCCATTCCCTGCTGGTCACTTTTCCATGACAGGCGCTCCCTTGCTATTCTTTACAGGTATTGATCTTTGCTTGCCCAACCTGATGCCTGAACTTTGGACACTGTGTTGCACTAGCCCCTACACACACATCCACCCATATAAAAATTATCCATGTGCCTTAAGATCCTGATAGAGTTAAGTTACTAAAACACATTCATAACCAGAATAATAAAAAAAGTATGTTCCATTTCTTTCCCTATAGATTAATGTGTTTGCCAGCATTACCCCTGAACTTTTTAGAATATGTTGACTCTAAGTAATGACACACAAGGTTTTAACAGTGCTGCAAACTGTAATTTCATCTGGTGTGGTTTCCCGTTCTTGTGTTGTTCTCTGAAAATCGTAGCATAACCTACAATTAATCCTGATCAGTCCTCTTGCCCTTTTTTTCTCATTAATTGGAGCCAGCGCAATTTGTTCAAAGCAAAAGCAGCTATGTTATCATGCCGAGAGGTTTCAGAGACAATTTGATAACTGCCACAGGCTCAACAGAGCTACAGCGCTAGGCGAGACCTTTATCCGACTCTTACTTGCAGTCGTTCACTGTAATGAATTTGAAGTCTTTGAAGTACAGGGTAGGAGACGTGCACTACATTCTGTTTGTTTGTTTGCTTTTTGGACTTTTGAGAGAGCAGAAGCCAGTTGGTAGCAGGGCTTAACTATTGAAGAAGACCCTTTAAATGCAAGGGGGCACAGGAAGCATAGGGAGCTCAATGAGAAACTCACTGATAAGCAGTTTCAAGATGTGTTAGGGCTGGGACAGACAGGGAGAAGGGAGTTCAGGGAGATTGTCGCCTGCGATTAAACGCCATCTCCCTGAATCTCCCTGTCTGTCCCAGCCCTTATTCCCAAAGATCCTAAACTGATTTTGTTGTGGGGCCCAGTATCTTCTAGTTACATCATTGGCCAGTAGTTGGGGTGCAGCTCTCACAAAGCTTTGGCTCTCAGGCTTGCATGGTAGAACAAGTGCCATAGGTTTCAGCTAATTTAGACCATACTACTCATCTGGGTATTTATGGCAAGTTGGGGGACAGAAAGTCATGCAGTCAAGGTACCTCAAGAATCATCAGCTCAGGCTGGAATTCACCATTGGTCAGCCTGAAAGGAAGTCAAAAGAAGTGGCAGCTTCACTGCCTACTGTTATGATCATTCTGGTGGGCACCTTGAACAAATGAAAAGTACAAAACAATAGAACAATTACCATACATGTGTATAAAAATTACAGTATCTTTATAAACAGTGCTAAGTGAGGTCATTTTTCTTCAGGCTGTTGAAGTCATCAGCCCAATCACTCAGATACCACAAAAGATTGGCGCAAGAAGTAGTGATGAGAGCACTTGTGGCATTTGGTTTAGCTGAAACCACTACATTTCACCTAATTGCTCTGGAATCAATGGGAAGGTGTTTTGTTGTGCTGTAATAGCATATACAGTACGTGGCCTACCATGGGCCAAATTCAATTCAGTTCCAGTTTTTTTTCCCATTGATAGTGATGGGCGAATTTATTCGCCAGGGGCGAATTCGCGGCGAATTCCCGCTGGCGAATAAATTCGCGAAACGGCAGCAAAAATTTGCTGCCGAAAAATTCGCCAACAAAAACGAGTCGCACGTCGTTTTTGACACGACGCACCGAAAACTACACGACGCGCGCCGAAAACGACGCGACTGACGTGACGCGACGCGCGTCAAAAATGACGCGCGACTCGTTTTGCGAATTTTCCGCCAATCATTACCCATAGATTTAAATGGAGCCCTTCATACCAGATTAAATTCAGTGAGAAAAAGGTGTTTTATGGTTTATCATGGGAAAACTCATGGATGAGATTCAATTCAAGGATAAAAAACTTTTCTCCAAATTTAGATCCACTCCTTTCCACTATGCTAAACTGGTTATTCCCATGTTCCTATACTGCCAGCTTCTTCCAAATATCACAACTGTTTCATGTCAAAGGCAAGAGGCACATAATAAAGACATCTGTTTTTTTTTAAAAAGACCAGGGTTTTTTTTTCTCCTTGCAAAACAGACTTCATGGTGAAATTCTAGCACAAATTCTCAAGACATTCTGCTGCCGGCAAAACAGTGAATTTTTTGCCTGAAAACTGTGTTCATCCCTAGTAGGAAGATGTTGGGCTTCATAGACAACCTGAGACACCCATAGCATATATCTCAGCTGAAGGACAGAGATAAGTCACATCATGTTCTGCTCTGTGTCAGGGATAAAGTACCCAGCCAGAACTACTGTCAGAAGGATGGATACAAGAGGCTGCTGCACAAGGATAAGCACGCTAGCACTATACCGGTCTGATACCTGTGTGGCAGCTTCTCTCTGTAATATCTGCTGAGACAAACAACAATCCATGTGTAGAATGCAAAGTAATTTCAAGGACTTGCCTGCCTGGCTGTGATTCAGGGTGTGGAGCACATAAAATCCATAATCCATCTGGTATCATCGCTTGAGTAATAGTTACATGGTTAAGTTGGGTTGAAAAAGTCCAACTAAATAAATCCCAGAGCATATTGCTCACATAGGAAATTTGGGGGGGGGG
>CM044435.1:8197278-8211887 GCA_024363595.1 Xenopus borealis
GGGGGGGGGAAGAGAGGCAGTGCAAGAAGACATAATTTCCCTGCTATATAACATAAAATCCACTAATACATGTTAAACAAGACAGTTTAAAGTTAAAGGCCCACAGATAATGGTAAGGATAACGTTTTAAATACCAGGGCCCAATATGATGAAAATGGATCCTTAAGTGGGACTCCTGCTTGTTCAATATGTACTTGTGTTTCTTGTTTTTGGAAGGGGTTTGTCCTTTTTAATGGTTTTAGATGAGTGCTTTGCTCACAAAACAATATTACAGTATTTGTATGTATTACAGACTTAATGATACTTGAGCATGGCATCTCATATTACATTTTCAAAGCTGTTCAATATGGTGTTGGTGAGAATAATTTGCACTATAAACTGATAGCTTGCACCCATGGGCCAATAAATTGCATCTGATTTAGCCCATATGCTCTATAGCAGAAATTAAAATATTAAATGCTGATAATTGCATGCAGTAGCCCCAGTGAGCCTAATTACGGATCCCCATAATGTTATATTTATGTAAATCAGCTCAAGTCCAGAAACAAATGAACTGGTGGGTGTCAGTGTGATGAGGAGGCGGCCAGCTTGACCTCACCATAACTCACAGATCACCACCACTCTGTTGTAGCTCATTCTGCATGTAGTAATGATTACATCTGGGACATCATGTAGGCAGCCCCTGTCAGCATATTGCTGGTAATATAACATAAAGTGAGAAGCTTTAGTAATGATCTTCCATGGGAAATGGGACATCCCATTAAGTCTAGTTTGTAGTAGCTGTTTATTAAAAAGGGTGGTACGGTATGTCAGAGTCAGCCTGTCTGATGGGGGCTAAATATAAACTCTATGGCAGCTTGGCCAAAATGCACAATGATTCCTATGGCAGAACCTGCTCATCTCCAATCAAAAAATACTTCAGAGATGGTGCATTGCCAGTATGGGGCATCTAATGATATATCCAGCAGTGCTGTATTCAGAAAAGCTGCCCTGTTGGTGAGGACTGCAGGAGGGAACCATGTGCAATAGAGGAGTACTGTTTGGTCTGGGATGTCAGTGGCCCACCAGAAAAACTCTCCATATCCCACTCTCCAAACTACTTTTTTTCTTCTCACTAAGGGGCAAATTCACTAAAGCGGGAAGCGTCTAACGCTGGTGCTAATTTGCCGGCGTGACGTTAATTGGTAACTTCGCAAATTCACTAACACCGACTCTAGCGAATTGTTGCTAGCGAAGTAGATAGACTAGCGCAACTTCGCCAGGCGAAGTTGCATACTGACGAAGGATCGTAATTACACAAATTCACTAAGATCAACATTTTACTGAACGTTACTACTTACGTTAGACTTTACTTCGCCTGGTCAGACCAGGCGAAGTTCAATACAATAGATAGGAGTTTGAAAAAAAAAAAAAGGTAACATTTTTCTAAGTCCCAAAAAAACGCTGGCTTGTTTTACCATTGTAGTGTGATAGTCTGTAAAAGATAATTTTTTGGAGAGGTTACCCTCCTTCCCCCCTACATTTCCTAACATATGGCAACACAACTACTGTATATAGTGGGCACATGTAGGGCAATAGAACAACTTAATTTAATTTATTAAAGATTTCCTGGGCTTGTGTAGTGCAATGTAGTGGCTGTAACATATACTTCTATTATACATTAAAGTTCCCGCCGTATGCAAATTAGGCTTCGCTAGCGTAACTGTGCTCTGCCTAGCGAAGTAGCACTAGCGCAACTACGCTACCGTTCGCCGACCTGAGAGTAACTTCGTACTTTAGTGAATATGCGTAGTGCTGGCGTGAAACTCTTTATTCTCCCAGTCTCTTTTCTTTACATGGTATGGATCTATTCTTCCATCTATTTAGCTTTTTTTTCCCATACAGAAATTGGGAATGAACATGGAAATTGGTCAAATGGATAGAAGCTGGAGGGTCCACTGACATCCTGACAGCTGAGCTGAATCAGACTTTATTGATAAGTCAATCATATATTGGCACAAAAGTAATATATAACCTTCCATGCAATTTGGTCGAGAAACATTGAGCAAGTCACATGATTAATTTTTGGGAGGTATACTCACATACAGATACATCAACTCTAGGCCATAAGAGAAATAGCAACTCTTCCTTCAGTGGCTCAACATTATTAATTGCCATCTACTGTATTGATATAAAGCACCTTAGGGAGGTGGTATTCATTCTTCTTTATTAAACTTTTAGAGGACTATATAGTTATTGTTTCCAGGCAGTGTTCCTTTAAGTAACTAATTACTGAGAGGATTGGGTAGTTCTGACTTTGACAGCAGCAATATTGGACACATCACATCCTTCCAAGCCTGAGCAGCTTCTGAATAATTCAAAGAAGGACATTCTGACATTAAAATAGATGAGATTTTCTTAGAGTTAGTTTGATTAAATTTACTGATAATTGTGTTTTGTTCATTAAACAGTCTGGCAGATGAGCAGGGGACTGACACTTATCATACTGCTGGACAGTGCAATGGAAATCAGTTGGTTCTGATATCCAACTTTTCCTTATTAGAAGTGAAGGTTGCAAACTTCAAAAAATTGGTGTAGGAAGGCCTGTACACTTCAATATAAGTTAAAGGGGATGTGCAACTTCTATAGCATTTTCACTATGCCAATATGCTGCTGGACTATAACTCTCTACACAGACATGAGATGTTTGAAAAGGAAAAGAAAAGAAAAGTCTAAATGGTGAGAGTATGCAATATGCAGGCAAGTGAGTGAAAGATTGTGGAAGGGAAAAAGCAGGCAGATCAGAGTATTAAAGTGGCAGAAGAAGTGTGGGAGTGAGGAAGATGGATGAGAGGTAAAATTGTAAGAAATTGGGGAACAGGGAAAAACGTCATAATCTTTCCCAAATTGTGATGTGTGCCTAGGGTAGCAAGATTTTAGGGGCATATTACATTGAAATCCATACTCTGGAATAATTGAAAACAGAAAAGGAAAGACAATGCCTAAAGAAAAGAGTATATTTTATAAATGGTATAAGTATATTTTATGATTGCAGTGAATATATGTACAATTTTGTATCTACTTTGGAGCAGGACTGTAAATTACTTTCACCAGATTCTTATTTTCTAATATTTCAGGGGTAGATTAATGTTGAATGGTAAGGAGTACTCGGTGCCAACCTCCTTAATGCTGGCCAATTCAAATAGAGGGTAAAGAATAATAGGGAAAGGGAGTATAGAGGACAAGGACAGCAAAGGAGAACAAAAAGTGAGAGGGGAGATCAGGTATGAAAGGGGAGATAAGGGGAGAATTGGGACAGAAAAATATTTGGGGTGAGAAGAAAATGTTTAAAGAGATCATACCGAGAGAAACTGGGGTAGAAGGCATGAGAAAAATGGAGAAGGCATGAGAAAAATGGAGATGAAAGATGGACAAAAGGGGTGAAAAAATAAAAGAAGAGAAAATCAAAGAATATGTATGTTACAGAAAATAACTATTTTTTTGTGTTGGAAATGACTTTTATGGTGGGTGGTCTTACTAAATATTGAGAGAGGGAGCTTCAGTCAAAAAAGTTTGAAAACCTCTACATTAAGGAGACCATAAAAATCAAGTCCCTCTTTTGTATTCTGATTTAGACCCAGTAATTTGATATGTAACGCACAGCAGGCAATCAGAGCTACTCAGACAAATGATGTCCATTAGTCATCAGGAAACCAGAATAGGTACTGCATTATCATATTTCTACCTTCCATCAAGCAACAGAGATATTGAATGATATATTTACATATAGCAATAAGGCAGCAGGCTAGGTTTTATGTCCCTGCCTGGGCAGGTGCAAGAACACACGACGTTCAAAGCAGTCTCCAATAGTTCAATTAAACATTTCAGTTTCAAGCCTTCAGCTGCGTCTACTGTAGAATTGCTTCTTCATTTTTTGGCTTTTTTTCCAAATTATTATTCACTCATGGACTGCTGAGGACTCCTGTAGAGTCTCCATTTTCAGAATAATTATAATAGGGACTGGGGTGAATAAAGGCGTCTGGATTTTTATTCAAATTATGTGTAACAATGACAATGCTGGCTCCACATGATTTCTGGCGGCTGTAACATTATATAGGGATGGTGACAAAAACGAGAAACCTATTCCAGTCTCAATGTTAGATTCAAATGTTATGAATGCTATACATATAAAGCAAATGTCTTCCTATACCCCAATACCTGGGTTCTACCCTAAGCATGTACTACCCCAAACCTATACATGCTATCCTATGAATGCATCACATTTCTGGAAACCAAATCCAGTTGTGTACGTCTGCAACCATGCCTCTTGCTATTACCTCTATAAAGATATAATGTAAAAACCTCTGTATGATACCCAAAAATCTAAGCAAGGAAAAGCAACAATCTCCTGGGAACCAAATCCAGGGGCAAGGGGCATTGTTGAGACATAAACACCCGTAGTTGATTTCCTGAATGGTGATTAATTCTTGGAGATATTGGGATGTTATTTGTAAGTTTGGAGGTATCACATTTCAATAAAGGCCCCAAAGCTAGAAATTATTTTTTGCCAAAGGAGCTTCAAAACAATGTTCCTGTGTAGGAATACTATATGTTTTATTGAGCAGTATATCCCTATCACTGATCACTGGGGGTATAACAATACATGTCGTAGGACTGGCCAAATATCTCTTAGGAACTGTGTTCTAAACACAAGCACAATCATGTACCAGATAATTTGTACCTGTAGTTCCAGAATTTGTAGCACCTTCTAAAAACCCCATAGTTATAATATTGTGAACTAGAGAAAGGCATCCAATGAGCCTCTTTCATATCATGTTAAGAGTGTCTTTCTCCTAAGATATTTGTTTTGTCCAAAGATAATACAAATTAAGGAAAAGTAAAATTCAAATTTTTCTATTACTTTCTTTGACCCTATAGTTGTTGGGGAAGTTTACCTTTTACATTGAAATTTCTCTATTGATCGCAGCTCCCGGCAACCTACCCACATACTAACAAAATAGAAACACATACCCTGCAAGATGAGAGCTTTTAATCCAAATTCTGCCACCTCTGGGATTGTATCTGCTCTCCACCTGTCTAGACAGATAAAACGCTGCCTCGGAACCTAATAGCAAATAATGGCAGGTATTTTGTTTGCTATTATGGCCTGTCAGATGTTTCACAGCATCTGGGGAAGGAAGCTCTGTAGTGCCGTCTGCATACTTGCCATCTGCCCTAACAACGCCAAATAGTGTTTGTTTGTGTACGGCGGTCAATTTGTTCATAGAAGGCATAGTTTAATGCACATGTACTATCCTATCTTGCTTTTTTCAATATTTCATTGTTTTATGCACTAACTGGACATTTTTCTGTTATGATAAATGGGATCTGTTATCTGGCTACCGGTAAGCCCTGTATTACAGAACGGCCTTCTAGACCGAAAGTATTTAGATATCTGCCTAATCAACACTATTTCTAAACCAAAGGTATTGATGTGAAATCGGTCTTCACTTTGCTGCTATAACAGACTGTACTCTTCTAAAAAGGTTTTTTTTTGGAGCATTGTTGGTGGGATTTGCTTCCATTCAATAATAACAGCATTAGTTAGGCTAAGGCAGTGATTTTAGTGATTGGGCCTGGCTCATATTCAGGGTTCCAATTCATCCATGCTACCAAGCCAATTGAACTAATGTTAAGTATACTGTATCCACCCATTAGCTGCTGAAATGGGATACATCAATAATATTCTGTATAGATTCCAAATTTAATAGTGGATATTTCTTCTCTTTCCATTAGGGATTTGAATATAAGCAAATCATCTTGTGGTGTGATTATGGGCTGGTAATATCTTTACAGGAGCTATGACAAGACATGCAAAAAGAATATGATAATATATAAATCAGTATTGTAATATTGATATCTTTATTAAATAAATGAGGAGGTAATGTAATTTAAAGAAAACGGTTTAGATTGTCTTTAATAAAGGAGGAGATTAATAAATTATAAAAACATATTTTAACTGAAATATGCATGATTTCAGTGATGGATCTTCAATTTCTCATTTATCCTGTAATAAAATATATTAGATACTTTGTTAAATAGCCTATATAGACTATAGGCAGGTTTAAATTTTTAGATTAAATAATTCAACCAAGAGGATAAAAATACTTTCTGAAAAAACTCAATAAAAATATTATATGATAAAAAAAAAAATACTTTCTGAATCCAAACAGTGCAAGACCAGTCCTCAATTCCGACATTGTACCAAGAGTATTAGTAACATTAGCCTTGTATTTTCTTTAGGGATACATCAAATTTACTAATTTTTAATTCAACACAATTCTGAATCCTTTGTGAAAGAGGAAAGAGAGTAAAAAAATGTTTTTACCTTTTTGTTTGTGTGACAAAAAGTCACGTGATTTTTTATATTCAGGTTTGGCCAGGCACTTGAATTAATTTGAATCCGAATCCTGCTGAAAAAGGCAGATTCTTGGCCACATCCTGGATTCTGTGCTTCCCTTATTTTATTACTTTCTAAAAAGACATCAAAAGCTTGACATGGATAGCACCAATGTATTGCCCCCTATATAAACTTTAACATTATTGACCACCTTGAATGATCCAACCTTTTACATAACTCCGCCTCACAGCTCTTTAAGGTTCTACAGTTAGCAGTCCAAATTTCTGCCCTATTCCTTTTTCCATGGACCCTCCTCTTAGCCCATGGCTGCTTGATCTTCCTACCTGCCCTCCCACTGTACCCATGTATCTTGGGGAACTGTTAAATCAGCCACTCTGCTAAATTCCGTATTCCCAGAAAACAGGCTCATCCCCTTAAATTCTGCCTCACTCATTCCATAGGGCCCGTTTCTTGATTCTATCTATTGTATAAGCCAGGTCAATTGCTGTTGCATCTCTATAGTCCAAGAGAATTAGAACAAGAAGGAGATGAGCTGAACTTTGTAGTAAGTTTATTAGTAAGGTCCATGCTGATTTCATACGCCATGTTTTTAAGTGTATTGTAAACTATATTATAAAGCATGCCTACTTTAAGTTGTGTCTTATAACAACTGATTGCATAAAACACAATGGTCCCCCAAATGTATTCACACAATTATCTAAAATGGAAAAGTATTCTAATGCAGGATACAAAAGCAGTATCTGTTTGGCTGTAGCACTACTGCTATACAGTAGTAAAGTGGCATTCAATACTTAAATGGTTTCCATTGTTCATTTAGTTTGAGAACATCCATTGTCTGTCTTCCCTAGCTGTTCTGTGTCATTGGTATGACAGCCTTCTAGACAGCCCACTCACATGCCTTGTACCTTACGTTAGATGATGATCTGCATGGACAGAATAATAAAGGGGCAGCTTGCTAAAGTAGATACATCAACTATGTAAAAGATTGAAAGTCATTTACAAAGTTGTGTTACAACATAATGTTCATCTAAGACAGTTACATCTCCATAAAGACAGATACTCAGCCATGACATGCACACATTTATAAAAATTGTCTATAAAAAACATGAAGATTCATATTCCCAAATCATTGTACTGAAGTTATCATTGAATAATACTCTTACTTTTTCAGCAGGCTGACTGCTGTTTATCTCATTCTGTCAGTGGGTTCACACCATCCTTTGATTGTTTAATAAAATTCCTCACCTCTTCTATTCTTCAATTCCCTCTGAAGAAAATGACTCCTGGACAAGATTCAAGGACAACCTCTGCTCTAGACCAAGTCCACTCATGTTTGGGGCCACTTTGAACATTGCACCTGGTCCTTGCATGAGGATTCATTATTTAATTAATGGAATATTAATAAACTTCATATCTGCACATCAATGTCTGTATTTGGAAGATTATATTAAAAGGGCATGAAGGTGGCCAGTAGTAAGGCCTTGGGGGGGGGGGGGTCTGATATTTTTAATATATACTATTTGAAGCTAATCATTTTCCCCTAGATGGTTGGTCCAAAACAGGTTTGTGCTTTGGGGCTCTACAATATAATTACATTGGCTATGCAAGTGATATATCATATTGCTACATAGACAGGGATTCTCTCTGCCTTTGCTAAGGGGTTATTTATAGACGGAAGTGCAAGAGCACTAAGAGGCGCAAAAGCACACACCAACTCTGTGAAACAGGTAGCACAGTATTCATGGGGGAGTATAGGTCTTTGCACTTTGTTTTGGAGGACAGACACTCACAGGCAATTTTCTAAGGTGCAAGTCCAGGCAGCAAAAAACACACATACATTGCACCTGCCCTGTACTCAATAAATAACCCTTCTTATTTCATTGTTGCATTAACAATGGTTAATATGACTCTGCTATCCTATACATAGCATAGTTTAGGATTCTGCAAAGATCTTTGTTTTATTTTACTTCAGACAGGACTACTGAATATTTAAAGCTATATAACAATTTGACATAATATTTCCCTTTAACCTATGCACCTGCACTTTAAGCTTATAAATAATGCATTTGTTACAATGCTCCTTGAAGTTGTTGTACTCAAGCCCCACTGTACTCTTTGCAAAGTATGGGAATAAGCCTTTCATCTGTGCTTGTTCTTTGTTTTTTCAGGATGGAATGGGTAACCTAAGGATCACAGAAAAGGGTTTACGTCTAGAGGGCGATTCTGAATTTTTGAAACCTTTGTATGCCAAAGAAATCCGCTCCAGGCCGGTAAGTCTCCTGCAAGAACATATTCTTTTTCCAGAATATATACAGTCATATGAAATGTTTGGGAACCCCTCTCAGCCTGTATAATAAACTCTACTTTCAACAAAAAAGATAATAGTGGTACATCTTTCACAGGAACATCCGAGTACTGGGGTGTTTTCTGAATAAAGATTTTTAGTGAAGCAATATTCAGTTGTATGAAATTAAATCAAATGTGCAAAACTGGTTGTGCCAAAATTTGGATACCCTTGTAATTTTTGAATGCAGGTAACTGCTCAATACTGATTACTGGCAACACCAAATTGATTGGATTAACTTGTTAAGCCTTGAACTTCATAAGCAGGTGTGTCCAATCATGAGAAGAGGTATTTAAACTCAACTAAGTATTGATGTAATATCTCTGTTGGGGTGCCCAAATGTATGTACCTTTCTTATTTTGTTATGATGCATATTACATATTTTCTGTTAATCCAATTAATTTATGTCACTGCCAATTGCCAAAAAGCATGTTACTTAAAGGAACACCAAAAAAATGAAGGTGTTTTAAAGAAATGAAAATATCTAGTGATGGGCAAATTTATTCGCCAGGGACGAATTCCCACGATTTGCCGCTGGCGAATAAATTCGCGAAACTACCAAAAAAATTCGCCAAAAAAAATTCGCCGCCCAAAAACGAGTCGCGCGCGCGTCAAAGGTGGCGCGACGCGCCAGGCAATTTGGAGCAATTTTAAAAAGCGCGCCGCTCCGTGTGGATACGCGCCGCCATTTTCAAGCAACGCCGGTGCGCTTAGTGAAGTGGCTGTTCGGGGAGGTTCGGGGGCTACAAGTTGCGGCGAGAAGTCGCCAGGCGATAAAATGCCCCCAAATCTCCCCGTCTGGCCTTAGCCTTACTAGTGCAGGGCAACACTGCATTATAGTTTTATTACTTTAAAACAATTTAATTTTTTGATGTTACTGGTCCTTTAAAAGTAAGTTTCTACTTTGAAAGCTCAGTCAATGATTAACAAAACTCCAAACAATTAAAAGGGGTTCCCAAATGTTTTCATATGACTGTATCAGTAGACAGCTTGTGAATATTAATTCACAAACAAACAAATAAACACATCAACGGGGTTGGAATGCAGAGCATTCATTGGTTGCCTCTTCGGTGGCTCATTGGTAAAGGCAATGTTTTTGAAAATGAGAAACAACTTATTTCCTATGAGATTTTTATGAAAAAAATGATATTCCTTTCACCTACTAATCCCCATGCCGTGTCTGGCATTGTTTGTATGTAACTGATTATTGCCTGAAGATGTGAACAACAGGGTTTCTGTTTAAATTTGCCCCAGGGGCATGAAAATCACGCTAGGCATTTAAAATTACAATTGCATCCTTGTAGTCAGGTAGCAGCGAGAGAATATTATTTATTTTAATTAAATACAATCTACCAGGCAGAGGAAAAGGCCTTTTCAATAGTTTATACTACTGAGTTTTTAATGAACATTTCTTTTTATTGATTGAGAATTGAATTAATCTAATATCACGCCCATCAGCATCATTTTTTCTTCTCTTTGTTCTCTGTTGGAAACCATGAAAATTCCAGGTAATTCTGGGTAGGTTTCTTTTCTAATTCTTCAAAACTAAATTAAATGCTTCTCTATCAATTTTTAAACCCGATGGCCCTTGCACATTTTGCCCCCCCCCCAACTGCATTAAGTCCTTCAAATGGTCCTGTTCTCCAGTACTTGTTGGTCAAGTGCAGAGCAGCTGGATTGTCAACTACCATGTTTGCTTTAGTTTCTGAGTAGGAGAATTAGCCAGTCTGGTCCTGGCTTTCACTTTGTATGCTGGAAGGTTAGTTTCCCTAATTTTGGTCCTTTCATTGATACTGTAACAGCCTTATATTCTGGGAAGGGTGTTTACTAGATATTAGAACATTATTGGCTTGCTTCCATAACCATAAGAGTATTAATGATGTTGGCCACTGATGTTTGGGATCAGACCCGGCTCATAGTCTGAGTTCCAATTCATCCCACAGGAGTTGGGCTGAAGTCAGAGGTCTGTGTAGGCCAGTCAAGTTCTTCCACTTCTACCTTAGCAAACCCACTCTATGGACCTGACTTGGTATATGGATACCTAGATGGGAGTGTTCCAGATCTGTGATGAAGATAAAACCCTTTAATTCATCCAGTGCTACCTGTGCTGACCACTTGAAGATGGTACAATATTAGTAATTAAGCCTAGACCTAGATCATTGACCATTAGATTTTGGCACAGAACAGCCAAGATGCTTTCATTTTTGGTATTTGTTTTTTTTAAGACCATCATTTGAAGCGCATCCAGGAGGCTAAATAATTAGATTTGCTAATGGGTCTCAAACGTTTTAAGGATGCTTTACTGTGTTTTTTTAATCAGTATCTTTTGCAAGTGCAGCATGCAAATGAGTAGATTTTTTAAGTCCCTGAGAACAGGTTAGGAGAAAAGCTCTTAACACGTAAAATGCCAGCGTCCTTCAAACAGATTGCCGCAGGAGAAAAAAAATAAAAGATGGAAGCCTTGCAAGAGTCTTCCCTGCTTCCTGGCTGGCAGGTTAATGATCAAGATTTACACAGACAGAGTAGGTCACCAAGATCACCATCTGTGGCTGTGGCAGGCATGTCTCTGACTGATATACTGCGCTCTGCAGCACAGACATCTGCTCTCTGCCGGGAGTCACCAAGACAAAATGTGACTGTGAATCTCAGCTACAGGAAGCCTTGTTCTCAGTGTTTATGCATATTCTGCTACAAAGTGTAAATCACAGACATCATTACCAGTCAGTGGGGGCTGTATGTCATAAAGGGCAGACTGATTGTTGCTCGAGTTTTATCTTTACCTTGTCAGGTTTGCACAAGATGATGAGACCTGCTGTGTGGCTTTTGGGTTAAATTTAACCACTACATATGCCAATAAAAGATACTGGCGTTCCAGGGTTCTGAGTGTAATCTTGTGGGACCACGGTAAGGGGATGGGTCCTATCTGCTATAGACCTCTGCAGTGTGAATCTTTAGGCCAGCTTGCAGTTGCATCTGCAGGACTGGCCTGCCAGAGTACAAGAATATCTCCCTCCCATGGGTAGAAAGCCGCAAGCAGATCATTAGTTCCTCAATGTCACGTGTACATATTTATAACTGTGTACATCTAATTGTTGGGATAGTGGGCCCTTAATATGTCTATGGGGGGAGGTCCAATCCAACACTATGGGGTATATTTATCAAAGAGTGAAGTTAAAAGTGAAGTTCCACCTCTAGAATGAAATTCCGCCACTCTCCATTCATTTCTATGGGATTTTTAAAGGCATATTTATCAAAGAGTGAACTTTCCCTTCACCAATTGATAAATAAGCCATAGAAATTCATGGAAAGCGTCGGAATTTCACTCTAGTGGCAGATCTTAACTCTTTGATAAATTTACCCCTGTTCGTTTTTGTCATTACTGGTGTCATGGGATGGTCACTTACATGCATTTAATTTAGCTCAGTTACACAGGAGCAAGAAACAGATTATGTAGATCTCTAGACTTAATGCCTTGTCAATAGCAGCCATAAATTCAGGATCCCTGTTTCAATGGCCACCTGAAGACATAGGTGCAAGCATGTTATGTATCTACAATGGTGCAGGGTCCTCACTTTTTAATTTCACAACACCTATTAACCTATCAAACTGGGCTCTGTTAGTCCAAAGGGACAGGGTATGGTCAAAACCCTTGTTTCTGTGGGGTTGGGTAACATTTTTCAGTTTTGGTATATAATGCAACTTTTCAATTTGTGTTATTTTCATGTAGACCAAGGGGGCAAATTCACAAAAGAGTGCAATTTCGCCAGCGACAGCTTCACAGCCATTTTGCTGGGTGAAAATTTGCTCAGACAACATTAATTCACCAAAGTGCAAAGTTGCGTCCAGGGTGCCGAATGCTGGCAAATTTTCGCCAGAGCGAGTAAATCAAAGCGAAGCTCCACTGGTGTTCATTTCTGCCTAGTGCTAATTTGCATACAGTAGGCAATTTAAGTGGAATGGAGCTATTTATGTTGCATGGTGAATCTAATGCATTACATTTACAATGAAAACTAGACATGCCAAGGGAACCTTAATAAAGTCAATAGAGTTGTTTTAATGCCCTACACATAAGCCCACAGTTAAATAATGTGCCATATGGTAGAAAATGTATGGGTCCCGAAAAATTTGTTTAAGCCTTTTGCAGCCTAACACCCTGAAAAATTGAAAAGGTGCCATAGATTTTTCTATCAGTCAAAAATTATGGTGTAAGCAACTGAAGATTGAGGATGTTCTATGCACTCCAATGCACTTTGCTAGGTCAGAGCTGGCAAAGGCAAGTCTGGAGAAAGAGGTAACATTCAGTCAAATCCGTATCTTTGTGATTTTGTGGAGTTACGTCCATTCACCAGAGCAACAATTTTCCTGGCGTTAGAGTGTGAAGCAATTCTAGCATACATCTCCTACTAGTGAAGGGGCACTTGAGCTTGTTAATAAATTGGCGAAGTAACAAAATGATGTCACGCTGGTGAATTTTTGCTAGTGTTAGTCACTTTGCCCTTTAGTGAATCTGCCCCCAAATGCTTAGGGCTGTGTTCTGCTTATCATCCACAAAGCAGCTATACATAAACCACACATAAATATAATATAACTAATATTTGGGTTTTGTCACTGATAGAATCTGCTTTATTCATTAATTAATATGGCATTCATTAATATGGTTGGACTAAAGTGAGCTCAGAGCAACTGAAATTATTAAATCTTAAAAATAAAAATCTAACAACTCTAATAAAATACACCATCAATAAATATCCTCACATCGCACACCTGGGTGCAAAGTTGATGATTGAAACTTAACTAGTGATATATAGGCTACTCATCTTGCTTTTATCTTTCATCGGGTGGTAACTGTCTACAACTGAATTGCTGGGAATATACTAATCACACTTTAGAATGGTTGATATAGTGCAGTTATGATATTTAGTGCTATAAAAACAGATTTTAAAGGGGATATAAACTTTCTATTACAGTGTCACTCCACCCAAATGTTATGGACAACAGCTCACATCATATACCATCTAGATAATAATTTTATCAAGCTTCAATATTTCTCCAATACAGGTGTTTCAATCATTAACTTCTATAGACTAAAAGATCCTCAGCTTGCCACTACCTAGGGATGAAAAACCACTGAAAACAAAACTTTCAGAATTGAGTTTCCCTTCCCTTTAAATAACCAGCTGACCCCAAAGATCTGGGAAAGTCTTGTTGAGCAGTGTTGCTTTTAGAATACAACCATCTAGGGCCAGTCCAACTAATGCTTATCCAGTCAACAATCTACCTTACATAACAAATGACTAAAGTAGTTCAAGCAGAGGGTGATTCTCATAGGAGACTATTTATTGGATTTGGTCAACAGCTTGAAGATGACATTGATGAGCTCCTTCCCTCAAAGCATTGTTCCTACATGTGAAAATTCCATACCTGCATATTGACATCTAAGAGTGTTGCTTTTGATCTGGTTGTCCTTCTTGATCTGGTCAAAAATCCCACTGTTTTTAGGATGCGTTATTGTGTTTTTTAATCAGTATCTTTTTCAAATGTAGTATGTAATTTAGCAGATTTTTCAAGTCCCTGAGAATAAGTTTTAGAGAGAAGCCCTTAAAAACGTTAAATGCTAGTGTCCATCAAACAGATTGCCACATGAAAGAAATATAAGATGGAAAACACATGCTGCAGCCTTGAAAAAGCCCAATATGTGGACAGTTTTCATACTACTACACATATTTCAAATTGAGACCAGTGTACTGTAATAGCTAGCTGTTCTTCTTATCTTTAATTTTCTTTGTACAGTACAAAAGTGTACAAAGGAAAAGCTCTACAGATACTCCCAACATGGTCTTACTGCTGTTTTTTTTTTTTTTTTTT
>CM044435.1:8212120-8224875 GCA_024363595.1 Xenopus borealis
TCTTAATATCCTTGCATCCCTTGTCTCAACCTCCAATCTGATATCTCCTGCAGCCCTAATGAGTCCAAGAACATGATATTTTTTTTAACCTTGCGGTTTGTGTTGGGTTGGATAAAATCTACAGGGGAATGAAACTGGCTTGAATGTATGATTCTGCAAATGCTCAGAAAACATGCATTGGAATTGAATATGGAGGAAGGGCAGAAAAACATAACCTCCTCAGAAGATTCATATTGCAAGGGTTGAGGAACATACTATGGTCCATGTCCTTTGGCCAACGTTGCCACTCTTCGAAAAGATAAACATCTCTTTTCTAACTTGTTGTATATGCAAGTTCCTAAGTGGCATTTGGTGACTTTCACATCAGTATAACAGAACAACCTTAGTTTGATACAACCGGATTGCTACTGTATAATTACAAAAATATGGGGCCCACCAGAAAACCTTAGAATGCAGGCCCACTTTACAAACTATTTTTCCTTTTTTCTTCACTCACTCACATTTCTTTATACTTAATTGCTTCTCCTTAAATTGAATCGCTTTTCCTGTTTTGCTTACACAGAAATGGGGAATGGCAATGGCATAGGAATACAAAACAAAAGGTTGGGTGAATAGGAGAGCACTGACTCTCAGACTTGTTGCACCAACTTTATTGAGAACTTTTTATAATAATGCTGATTGAGGCAAATGCCTTGACCATATTTAAGTTTCCTAGTATTATGGCACTGGTGGGTCAACTGTACTGAGAACCATGAAGAGGAATGCTGAGTGAGCCATATGTCGTATCAGCTATTGTGACCTAGATTTCACCAAACCTTTACCAGCCCCTCCACTAACCTCATGTTTTCTCTGCTGCCACCTTCACCTACATGTGTAGACCTACTAATCTCTGTCTTCTGCTTCAATCTAACTCTCTCTCAAATCTAACTTTTACAGTAAAGACTCTCGCCTCCTGTGCCCCTCACTGTTCCATTCACATTCATCCACCTAAGTGCTTTCTGCTTGTTGTTTTTCAGGCATTTTGTACCATTGACCTTTCTGACCTTTTCAATTCTTTCCTACCCCCCCTTTTTTGTATTTCACTACTTATCCCCTTGACATTTTCCAAACTCTTTCTCCAACATTCTCTATGCATCTTTCTGTTTCTTTTCTGCAGCTCATTCAATAAACCTTATATTTAGCAAATCACCCTAGGCCCATAAAAACCAGGATATATGCCTTTAGGCATTTCCTTGCCCGCTGCTTAGGTCTTTGTTCTTCACACTGTGATCTTGCTCGCCCTGTATAAAACACATCTTTTATAGTTAAGAAAAGGAAATTTTCTATTGATTTGTTGTTCCCCAAGCTATAGTCATCTCACTAGAACTTTCAATGAGGGGTGAATGAGAACATTTAAAGGTCACAATTACTTTTTAAAAAATATTTTCAATTAATGGCAGATTGGCAGTGTATAAATCCAAGTGCAGTCATGATTAGAGCATTCAGAGCTTTAGTACCTAAGAGCTTTACCAACATGTAATTTATATTCCAGATGAGGTCATCTACCTGTTCTAATAACATTAACTAGCAAGACTTGTTATACCCTTTGAAATCATTCATGTACTTACACTAACACTGCAATATAAAGTATAAATGGAATACTGGTTGCTTTAACCTCTCCAAATGAACAACTCACGTTTCCAGTAGGTGGTTATGACTTTGAAGGGACATAAACCTCAGTGATAAAAGTTGTAGCAACACAGTACAGGTATGGGATGCGTTATCCAGAAAGCTCCAAATTAAAGTATGGCTGTCTTCTATAGACTCCATTGTATCCAAATAATCCAAAGTTTTAAAAATAATTTTCTTTTTTTCTGTAATAATGAAACAGTACCTTGTACTTGAGCCAATAAACCCAAAACCAGCCTATTGGGTGTATTCAATGTTTACATGATTTTCTAGTAGATTTAAATTACAGAAAGATCCATCATCTGGAAACCCCTCAGGTCCCAAGCATTCTGGATAACAGGTCCCATACCTATACTTTATTTATATGTTTAAATGTTTTCATTTTTTTTGCATGTTTTTCTTTACCCACGGATTCTTTAGCGATATAGTTAATTGGCTTAGGCAAGTAATCATAATGTGAATTATGCTCTCTCTTCTTCTCTTGTAGGGTCACTCCTTGTATGTCCAATCAGATCGAAATGTAACTGTAAATATTCTTAATGGAGAAATGAAAGCTGTCACACAGCTCGTCACAGGTAAGAATGAAGGAATTTACACAAATGTATGTAGCCTAAAAAGATGGGGAAGTACAGATATAAGGCAAGTATTGCAAATGGGGGGAAAACATTTATAAAACGTTTTTGATGTGTATTACATTTGATGGTGCACCCTGTTTTTGTTTTTACATTCGGGCGCAGTTGATGTCTCCCATAGACTCCATTTTATCCAAATAATTCACATTTTAAAAAGTAATTTCTTTTTTTCTTTGATATAATAAAACAGTACCAAACTAAGATTAATCCTTACTGGACACAAAACCATTCTATTGGGTCTATTTAGTGTTTAAATTATTTTCTAGTAGACTTACAGTATGAAGATCCAAATTACAGAAGTATCCATTATCTGGAAAAGCCCAAGCAAACAAACTGCATTAGCGATGTGCGAATTTCACACTTTTTGCTTTGTCGAAAATTTGTGAAACGGAAAAAAAATTGAAAAACGCATTGAAGTCAATTGATTTTTTTTGTGCAAATTTTTTCCCATAGATTCTATGGGAATTTTTCTCAGCTGCACAGTAAACCCCTACACCCTTCCCACTGAAAGCAAACAGCAGAAATGGCAACTGTTCGAGCACCCCTCTCCCCAATGTCAAGGGGGTATATGCTCTTTATGACACTTAGGGGCAGATTTATCAATGGTCGAATTTCAAATTGAAAAAAATTAGTATGTGAAGTAAAATCCTTCTAATTCAAATATCGAATTAGAAGGATTTTACCGCAATTCGATTGGTCGAACGATCAAATAGGAAAAATTCGATCGATCGATTTTTTTATTCGATCAAAAATAATGGCCTGGCCAACTAGGTGGTCGAATAAAAATTTAAAGGGGAAGTACATTAACAAACAATTATTTCTTATGTGACCTTAACATAATGATTATCTTAATGAAAAGGATGAAACAGGAGGGTGATTTAGACAAGCTGTTTGAGGACAGTATCTTGAGATCTATTGATCACCAGTAGTGATGGGCGAATCTCACGCGTCTCGCTTCGCAGTAGAATTGGCGGAAAAATTTGCAAAACGAGTCACGCGTCGTTTTTGACGCGCGTCGCCTCAAACGCGGCGCGTTGTTTCTGACGCACGTCGCGTCTGTTTCGGTGCGCGTCGTGACGTTTTCGGCGCATCGCGTCAAAAACGACGCACGACTCGTTTTTTGGGCGAATTTTTGGGCGGCAAATTTTTGTTCGTTGCCCCCATACTTTGCCCTTTACTCGCAAATTTTCATCATCAGGACCAGAACAATGGGGATTGGAGCATCTGAAATTTTTAAAACTATTGTATCTCCTGCGTATCCCAAGTGTTTCTGAACCAATGTGGGTGTGGTTGGGCGGCATGCCGCCTCCTAAAATCCTGCCACCCTAGGCCTGGGCCTATGTGACCATTCCACAAATCCGGGGCTGGATCATTTAGGGAGGGTCTAAACAACGGCAAGTGTTAAAGGGTATGTAAAGAATTAACCTCTGTAATAAAATGTTGCTAGACTACAAAGCACCGCACACACCAACACACTGCAAGATATATAGTCCAGCATCAGAGTTTTTGTGCAATAACTTTTATTCAGCCCCAGTGGACTAATTATTTAAAAGATTCCCCCAGTGAGAACCCAGCTGGAGTTGCTGACCCAGGCAACTGTATAACATTTAAAATTTGTAGTTAGAGAGAAAGAGAGATCAACAAATATCGCTCAAATAATAATAAAACAAAACCCCAGGAAAATTACTTCAACCACAAATTGTCCCAGAATATCAATATCAGCCTTATTCTATAAGTTCATTGTAAGGTGAACTCCCCCCTTGAGTACCCCAGAATTGCAATTGTTCCCATAACATTATGTACTTACTTCTTATTTATAAGAGGTGCATTAGGGAGCAGACATGATGCTAAATAGATTTGAGATTCAGTTTGCTGCAATGTATTGATTATTCTGATCATTTAAGTGGAAATGTGACTTTGTAGCAGACATTGCCCATGCCTCTCACAATTGTACTTAAAATGCTAATAGTAATCATTATTGCCTTCTCTCACAGGATCAGAGGCTATAGAAGCCTACGGGAAGCGCTTGGAAGTGAAGTCCAATACTGGGAAACTACTGTTTTCTGCCGATAATGACGAAGTGGTTGTTGGCGCTGAAAGATTGCGGGTATTAGGTAAAATACAATATATAGATCAATGTTTGCTTTTCTTAATGGCCACAGTGCCCGCTATTTGCCCATGCCACTGTAAGGCACTTAAAGGGAAAGGGTTTTGTACCCAGGGATTCTCTGTGCATTGCAACATTAACCTTTTGCCTGCTACATAGCATGAAGTAGCCCAGTGTGTTCATTGTTTTTAAGAAGAGTTTTAAAATCTACTTTGTGGCAACAAGTGGTCTTAATAAGGTAAGTTTGCCTTTCATGTCCCACTGGGAAGTGGTTGCCATATTTTCCAACAAAAATCTCCCACATCTACTAAACAAAATAAGCCCCATCTTTTCAACTACTGTGGAATAGCACCTTCTGTACCAAGTCTTGCATTCAATAAGCCTCATCTCAACTTCTTTTTGCATAGAGATCCACATGCCTTCTACCTGTCCCAGTATCCCTGTTTATTTCATAACAGGGAAGAGTAGAGAAGAGGTGCATTCTCCTGTGCCATTTTAAATGATAGATATACACGAATAACCCTTAAAGGCATACTTTCATGGGAAAAAATGTTTTTTCAAAATGCATCAGTTAATAGTGCTGCTCCAGCATAATTATGCACTGAAATCCACTTCAAAAGAGCAGATTTTTTTATATTTCATTTTGAAATCTGACATGGGGCTAGACATATTGTCAATTTCTCAGCCGCACCAAGTCATGTGACTTGTGCTCTGATAAACTTCAACCACTCTTTACTGCTGTACTGCAAGTTGGAGTCATATCACCCCCTCCCCCCAGAAGCCAAACAACAGAACAATGGGAAGGTAAACAGATAGCAGCTCCCTAACACAAGATAACAGCTGCCTGGTAGATCTTGTAAGAGCGCTCAATAGTAAAAACACCTGCCTAGGCCGGGCTGGTATTATAAATTTACTGGCAATGTAGCTGCTGATAAATCTGTAATACCCCTTTTAAAAGCCCTTGGCTCATCACCAATCTGCAGGGTTGTGGCTCCACCACCTTTGTCATCACAGCACGCCCCCTTTGACATCACAGCACGCCCCCTTTCTTACGGCCCCCACCACTGCTGGTAAAAAATTTAAAAGGTGACAACCCTACCCACTGCGTACCAGAAAGCAACAGCCTGCCAGAAAGCAGTTCCCTCCTAAAGTGCTGGCACAAGTCACATGACTGGGGCAGCTGGGAAATTGACAAAATGTCTAGCCCCATGTCAGATTTCAAAACTGAAAAAAAAAAATCTCTTTGCTCTTTTGAGAAATGGATTTCATTGCAGAAGTCTACTTGAGCAGCACTATTAACTGATGCATTAAAGACAGTATCCCTTTAAAGGAAAACTATACCCTTCAAACAATGTAGGTCCCTTAAAAAGATATTGCATAAAACTCATGTGTAAACCCCTGCTTCATGTAAATAAATAATTTTCATAATAACATACTTTTTTTAGTACAGGTATGGGACCTGTTATCCAGAATGCTCGGGACCTGGGGTATTCTGGATAATGGATCTTTCCATAGTTTGGGTATTCATACCTTAAGTCTACTAGAAAATCACGTAAACAAATAAACCCAATAGACTGGTTCTGCATCCTATAAGGATTAATCATATCTTATTTGGGATCAAGTACAAGCTACTGTTTTATTATTACAGAAGGAAATCATTTTTAAAAAGCTGGATTATTTGATGATAATGGAGTCTATGGGAGATGGCCATTCCGTAATTTGGAGCTTTCTGGATAATGTGTCTCTGGATAACATATCTCATACCTGTAATATGTGCCATTGGGTATTCATAAATAGGAAATTTCCATTTTCAAAAATATGGGCCGCTTCTGGGATCATATGATTCACAGTGCATACAAACAAACCATACATGTTAGGTCACATGAGCCTATTAACAGAAAGTTCTGTGTTTTATTCCCAGTATTTCTGGTCAGGTGATCGCTGAGGCAGCACACAGACCATCACAAAATGATGGTTCAAGACAAAAGATGTAAAAGGGCAATATTTACTTAAATATATATTCGAGTTTGGTAAGATTCTTTAGTATGCCACTTAATTTGATATAAACTATCTGTTGTTGAAGTATTCATTTTGGGTGTATAGTTTTCCTTTAAATAAGGCCTTTGTTGCATTCTTCAACTCTAAAAAACATATAACCTACCAGTGCTATATCAGTCATCTGTCAGCATAGGGAGGCGACTATGTGATTGTGGCATGATATATTTCATAGTAAGCAAACATCAGACAGACCAATATAGGGCTATTTAGATTTTCAGAGCAAAAAATAAATTTCAGAAGATGGAGCCAGGTGTATACAGAACAGGTAATATTGTTATTAGAAAATCCACATGCATTTATCAAACCTTGATGCTTTAAGAATCCAACCCTAATGTTGATGGACTACTGCTCTCAGCATGCTTTATACCTTGATTATATGGTTGGTTACAGGAGGTAGTAGATCCCCCCAAGCAGTGAAGGGCTCTTATCCTCCTTAGCAGACTACAAGCATCGTATTTTACCAAGATAGTTTCCTGTATCATAGCTGCTGATACAGGATTGGTGCCCGGCATAATGGCTTTTAATAGATGATTTACAGAGCTCTCAATTCACTGTAGGTTTTCTCTTTTCTTCTTCTCGAGTCAAGCAGAGAATTGTGTCTCTACCGGAGCTTCCTAGTGAGATTGAATACCTTAAAAACGATGGAATGGCTGATAAATTGGCGATTTAAAAAGAAAACTCTTAATTTAAGTCTTATCAGTCACAAGAGGATGGCTGGCAGACAAATGATTGCACGACATATCATAACAGCATGGCAACTGTTGGTTTGTTTGAAAAACAGAGAGATCTCTTAATGATACAGCTCCTTTAAAAATGGCTTTTCATAAAGACTTCAAGCACCTTGATTAACTTGTATAGAATGTTACCGAACAAGGCCCCCCTAGAGAGACAGAGAGAGGTGCACTTTGGCCCTAGGGGGGCCCAGAGAGATACAGTCTGCATATAAAAGAAGATAAGTCTTTCAATTTCCTCGAAGAGCAGTCTCACTCCAGACTCTTTCATACAATGTCTTATTCACTACAGTGGCAACAAATGTTTTTTTTTCTAAAACATGCAAATTAGCACCAGGATTGAAAATGTTTCTGGTGTTTAACGAGTGTAGCTTTGCCATTTGCTATTACAGGAATGGGACCTGTTATCCAGAATGCTCAGGAACTGGGGCTTTCCAGATCATGGATTTTTTTTTTTATACGTAATTTGGAACTTCATACCAGAAGACTACTAGAAAATCATGATAATATTAAATAAACCCAATAGGCTGATTCTGCTTCCAAGAATGATTAATTATTAGTGATGAGTCGAATTTCCGGTGAATTCATTCGCAAAAATTCACCTGGGGAATTTCACCCAGCGTCAGAAAAACAGACGCGCACATCCAAAACAATGAGCCATAGAATGAAAGTTTCATTAAAGTTTGGCATGCACAGCCTCCAGGGTGTCAAGTAAGTAAATGGGATCACTTGGGTGTGCCTAACTTATACTATTCCCAAGTAGAAATTACTGTCCACCTATAAAGTGCCTGCAGTTAAGGGACATGTATATGGTCTCCATGATGAGCAGAATGGCTCTGTGGAAAAACCTGAAACTGACTACCTTTATAAAGATAGAGCAGTCACTTTTAAATCTTATCAACATCACCCCCTCAATGATAATTATCCACATACGTTATTTCTTTATAGCGAAATTGTATGGGTACAATATACTGACGAATTTTCCCAGAGATTTTACGCCAGGAGGAAATTCACCATATTTCTCTTGAAAAGTGTACAATTCTTAGTAAATATGAGATGTGTTGTGAAAAATACACCTGGCCAATTGATGTCAACATCGGTGAATTTAGATGAAGAGAAAATGCTCAGTTCAATAAATGTGACCCTTGGTAACAATTCTGCCTTTTCCAAGCTTTGAATGCAAGTGAAGCAAGGTGGCATTGAGTTCATAGAAGGTGGTAGAAGGCTCAGAATTGACCCTAGTGCCTAAAAAGTTGATAAAGAATTTGATGCAGGGATGCTGCTCCAAGTGAAAATTGTGGGATTGAGGTCACTCCATACAGGAGAACAGCAGTGGCAGTGGAAAGTGAATAAACTGTTACAGGTATGGGATTTGTTATCTGAAAACCTGTTATCCAGAAAGCTCTGAATTATGGAAAGGCTGTGTCCCATAAACTACATTTTATACAAATAGTCCACATTTTAAAAAAACTATTTCCCTTTTCTCTGTAATAATAAAACAGTGCCTTGTGCGTAATCCCAACTAAAATATAATTAATCCTTACTGGAAGCAGAACAAGCCTGTTGAGTTTATTAACATTTTTACCTGATTTTCTAGTAGATTTAAGGTATGATGATCCCAATTACAGAAAGAAACCCCCAGGTGCAGAGCATTCTAAATAACAGGTCCCATACCATGCCTGTATTTCTATACTGTTCTTGACCTTTACAGCTATCTATTGAGCATAGTGCAGGTAATAAGATTTTTCAGGACATTCTCCTTTTCCGTCCGTAGCCCAGTGGCTTGAAAATTGTCGAGGTTTTTATAAATAAACTTTAATAAGAATAATCTGACCTTGCTTGTTAAAATTGAATTACTTTCTCCCAAGCCGCTCAGGGTAATATTGAGAATAGAGATGACCTCATGGAGATCCAGAATATCTTTGCAGATCTGTGGCAGAGAATATTCTGTGTAGCAGTTTCATTATCTGCACTCCTCCCAGCGTAATTAACCTCCTCTGCCTCTCACTGAAGTCTGTCTCAGTCAGAGATATGAAAAGCCATGCAAATTACCATTGGCTTGGGCTCAAATTATTGCCCTATCTGCAGTGGTGTACCTGATGTGCACCCCCTCCCCCCTGAAAAATCTACAGGGGGACCTGACGCACACTTTCAGCAAAGGAGCAAGCAGATGGCTACGTTTATACTGCAGGGGAGGGAGGACTACTGAAAGGAAGACCCCAAAAATTTGGCTAAGTTTATAATGCAAGGGAGGGAGGACTACTTGGGAGGGAGGACTACTTGAAAGGAAGACCACAAAATTTTGGACCTCCGGAGCGGTCTGCTGTGTATTAGTTGTGCCACTGTCATTCTGATATTAGATCAATAATTTTCAGCATGTGTTTACCCTGCTTTTGCTGAACTTCATGCATTGATTCATTTTGGTATACTGAGACTCTTTGCAGCTGGTCTTCATTTTATTAATGTTTTTGCTGTTTTTGATGATTTAGCTTTTTTGGCAGCTCTTCAGTTTGGAATGACACCTGGTTGCTAGGGTCCAGTTTAACCTAGCATCCAGGAAGTAGATTAATTATAGACTGGTGGAAGAATAGGAGAGGGCCTGAATAAAAATTATCTCCGTGTGTCAGATAACATTGTAGCATTCTCTTACGTTTGGGTCACCTGTTTTGGATAGGCAAAATATTTGCTTTCCCTTTAAATTTTCAATATGCTATTTTAATGCTGAATAGAAAAGAAATAAATTGCACACCAAAAAGCAGAAAAGTACATTGTGATCCCTGCACGCATAGCCAGCTGCAAAGCCTAAAACTTTAATATGCTGAGCACACCTGGTTTCCTTCCAGGCTCTCCAGCTGCCTGCAGGTCCTGCCCAACAAAAGTGGCTCCATGCAGTGAAAGCACAGTTTCTTGTACCACAACTCCCAGCATCCCCTGGACAGCCTCAGCTGTCAGGGAGCTGCTGGAATTTGTAGTATAACAAGAGCAAAAAAGCGATTCTTACCCCTTTGCCCCCTCAGGCAGCTTTTGTGTGCCCTTCCCCATGTTCACCTTTTCAGCACCGGAGGGATCCAGTTTGCACATTTTGAAAGCCAGTAATTTGACTCTTATAGTTACCAAGAGCGCTTTTTTGCTGTCCCTGGTAACTTGTGGGGCACTGCTGTCTGCCTCATTGGCGCAGCTCCCCTGGACATCGCTGATTAAATACTAAGAGTGTCACATTTATTACACCAGCAGGAAAATACAAAATGTTGGCCAAGGTAGGGACTATTATTACAAATTTACCCACAATGCACTTAAATTTGTAATCCCTAGTTGTTTTGCCTCCGATCCCCCTTCCTGCTCCATCTCTAACCTGCTCATCACCTCTTTAAGCATGCCTCCTCACAAATTATCTGTAACCCTTATTACATTATGAGTGCCTTCTCTCTCTTGTGTTTTTTCTTGTTATAAGTACCTACTTTGGTGTTCCTGAAGAAAGGAAGCCCTTTACCCAACACACCTGCCCAGGTCTGAATTTTAGGGAGGGCACACCAAATGAATATCTGTCCTTGCGAGTCCCATCGCATGAATATGAAACTGGTATAATTTGCTCACAACTTGAATCTCCTAACCTAACTCAAATTGTGTCTCATTGCAATTATGTTAGGATTCTGGGAAAGAATGTTGTTTTGTGGTTAAAATATACAAAAGGCTTGGGGGTTGCTATTATTTCCACCTTGCCCAGCTTTAGAAAATGATCACTTGTGTTTATGGAACACTGTTTATTTTAGCTGCCAGCTAGGAATGAGCAAATTTATTCAGCTGGTACAATTTCCAGGTGAAATTCATATTTTTGGCAAATCCATGCTAGATTATCAAAATGTTTTTTTTTGTTTTTCTAGGATAAAACACATTTTTGTGCATAAAAGACAATTCAAAAAAATGCTTGCACCTTCCCATTGACTCCCATTTTGCAACTGGCAAAAGTTGGCTTGTCACTTCTCCAAGCATCTTTAACATTTGATAGGATAATGCCTTCCCCTTTGATCACAAATATGCATCACCCAGGAAACTAACAAAAGTGTAACTGACGTTTTATAGGGGGCTACAATACTGGAAGTAAATGGGTTAAACCATGTTTTATTTATGTTGAACATAAGGGGGAAAAAATTGAATTTTTTTTGTAAATCTGATGTAATTTAGTTAATTGCATTTCTATCCAGGTGTCAGTGATGAATGACTTGTATTGAGTCCTGCCTAATGAAAGGTCTCCCACTGACATGGTTTAATAACAAGTATTTACTGTGGTGATATGGAGATAACGCCGCACTCTGCAAGCTGATTTTCTCCCCTTTAATTAGCCGGAGGTATTTTTCAGATTAATAATAAAATAGCCCTCTAGATACCACCTGATCTTAATTACCGTCATTTGTATCTCATCTCAGTTCAACGGCCGTTTTTAATTAAAGCATTAGGCTGGTATTGCTTATTAAGGGCCGATTAACTCCTTTCTCTGCAATAACTGACACCTACATGCAGGATCTGCAAATTAGCAGAACAAAGCCGCTGATTGTTCACATCCCAAATTGTTTTATGGGCCTTTAAAAACTTTCCTGGTGCATCATGTAAGGTATAATTCCATGGGAGTTGGGAGAAATCCGCTTGAGTATCCGATGCAACCTGGCTTCATGTGACACTAAGGGCTCTTACTCACTAGCGGTTAAAGCTGCGCTCCCCTGCATTCTGTTTTGTATCATTCAGCCGAAGGGGAGCTCAGGCATAGACTCAAGCAATTCATTTCAATGGGGCTATATTTACACAAGTGCATGTAGGTGCAGAACGCAGGCTACGTTTGGCGCCTATATGACCTTGTGTGAGTATAGCCCCATTGAAATTGCTTGCTTCTATTCCTGCGCTCCCCTGCGGCTGAAGGCTACAAAACGGAACACAGGGGAGCGCAGCTTTAACCGCTCGTAAGAGCCCTAATGCTAGAGTCCCGGGAACTCTAAAAAAAAAATGTGATTAATGAATTAAAGAGATTGTTCGCTTTAAATTAACTTTTAGTGTGATGTAGAGTGCAATATTCTGAGACAATTTGTAATTGGTTTTTATTTTTACTTGTGGTTTTAGCTTTTTATGCAGCAGTTCTCCAGGTTGCAATTCCAGCAATCTGGTTGCTAGTCTCCAAATTACCCTAGCAACCATGCATTGATTTGAATAAGATAAAGGTATGGGATCTGGGATCTGGAAATCCATATCCAGAAAGTTACGAATTACGGAAGGCTGAGTTCCATAGACTCCATTATAATCAAACAATCCAAATTTTCAAAAAGTATTACTGTTTTCTCTATAGTTATAAAACAGTAGCTTGTACTTGATCCAAACTAAGTTATAATTAATCCTTATTGGAAGTAAACCTAACCTGTTGGGTTTTTTTTTTATGTTTACATGATTTTACTGTGTGAGTACAGCCCCATTAAAAAAATGTAATGCGTCTACGCCTGCACTCCCCTGTGGCTAAATGCATAAAACTGTAACACAGGGGTGTGCAGCTTCAGACACTCGTGTGTAGGAGCCCTT
>CM044435.1:8238559-8269606 GCA_024363595.1 Xenopus borealis
CGGCTGTTGGGAGCAGGGAATATTTTCATTTAGGTGAATGGAATTTTTTTTTGTATGCTCTTAAAAATGAATGTGTGTCTAACTTCTCTTTTTCTTCCCTGCTGCATAATTGCACAGCACTAAGCAAAGTCACAATAGATTTAGAGCCAATGATTGCCTATAACTATTATTTTCTGCTTCTCCCAGACGTCTTTGTATAATCCAGTGAAGTGCTATAGATTCTGCTTCACTGATCTCCACTGCACAATTCACGTAGGAGTCTCCATATACTGTATATTCATCATTATTCCAAATGATCAGGACTTGCAGTACTGGGAAGAAAATGGAATACAGTAAAAAAAAATTGGTTGTTTCGTAAACTTTATTTTTGCTGCACCTGTTTTTTCCCTTATTGGATTTATTGGAGGTTGCATTGGCTTTATATTTTCACTTGGCAAATGGTGTTTCATTACTCTCCCATTGGATGGAGTGGAAGTAGGAAATATTACTATTCCATTTCATTTTAGGTAAGAATATTTTGGTTCATCCTATTAAAGGAGAACTAAAGCTTAACTAAAGAAGTTGGGTAGAAATGTTGTACATTATGTTTTGAGCTTTGGTACCAGCCCAAGGCAAAGACAGACCTTTAGCAGTAAAGATCTAAGCCCCCAAAGCTGACCTTATAGCTCCCTGTCTTCTTTTCTGCTAATTCACTGTGCATGCTCTGTTTTGCTGTCACTGAGCATAGGGACCAACTCACAATATACTGAATATATATATATATATATATATATATATATATATATATAAATGTCACAATGTAAGGCAGATTAGTAAATAATTCAGATTATTGGTACATGGAAGCTCAAAAACCAGCTCAATTAACACCAGAATTTAATTATCAGCCTTGCAGTATCAGCTTAGATGACACACCCTAAAGCTGAGCTTCTCTGCAACTGCACAAAGTGAACTGAGCATGTGCATGTCACAGACACTCCTAACAAATTCCAAGAGGGGAACCCCTTGTCAAGGACTGAATCATTGCTACGAGAGAGAGAGATGCTGAACCTTTAGGCAGGGGGCAAAGCAGACCAAAAAGGCACATTGACAGCGCCATTTAAGACATTGCTGCCTGAAGCGGCTCCAGTAATGCCGCCCACTGGAGCCGCCAGTCGGATTACTTTTCCGGGGGGAGGCAACAACGCTAATGCAGAGAGCGCAAAGAGCTGGAAATTCGGCTCTTAAAGGTACCGCCTGCGCCTCAGCTCGCCTCATTGGCGGAGCGCCACTGCACATTATCAAACACTAATTTTCAATTGCCAGGAAGAGGTGTTGATCAAAGTTCCACCCTTTCAATAATGACATCACATGTTCATGCAGAACATATAGGGGCAGCAGTCCCTAATAAATTGCCCCACTAGACCCAGGCCATTGTGACCTTCCCACAAATACAAGACTGACTGTATTGAAGATAGGCAAGAAACTGCCATAAGATATAACATTTGGGTACATTATATTGTATAGAATAGAAGGGGCAGATTAAAAAAAGTTAAAGTTGGTTTTTACACAAAAACACGAACTTTAAGTTGTCTTTTTTGGTCAAAACTCACATTTTTGGCTTAAAAAAACTCAAATAAATTGAGTTTAAAAAAAAATAAAATAAAAAATACTTCAAATATTCAAGATTTATTATACCCTGGAAATAGCTTGAATCCAAAAATACACTACCTAAAACCTTCTGACGTCATATAGAAGTCAATGGCAGAGGTGGCTTGAACCATTTGAAGATGCGAACAGCCTGTTTAATGTTCTAGTTTTTTAGTAGGGTTTTGCCCAAAAACTCGAATGTTTCAAGCCTTTTGAGTTTTTTTTTTTTTAACCAAAAACTCGATTAATTTGAGTTTTTGGGTTGTGGGACTCTAACTCGCATATTCAAGTTTTTGCCATTTAATTTTCTTCTTAAATAAGATATCATTCGAGTTCATTCTAGGTAAAATAAACTCTAACACTCGACTTTTGATAAATAATGTACAAGACCAGTAAGCACCATTATAAGGATATCATTTACAGCGTATTCATGCCACTTGTGTATTTAAGTATCAACATTTAACAGCATTCCACTGAGACTTCTTACAGATCCTGCCTACTGTGTCCAAGATGATTGATTTCCAAGGACATCCGCTAAACCCAAACACAAACAATGCATTACACAAGAAGCCGCAAAATCCATTTGCTCATAATTGTTATCTAAAAACTCTGAATTTGATTAATTTCTTTTAAACCATAACCCGGAGCAGTTTATTCGGTCACTGACTTGATTTTTGCAGTATGCGTGTTTACTCACTCAACCTCTTAACCTGAAAAGGTTACAACTCGACACAATTGGGCTGAGCTTGAACGGTAACAGGTATCGCGTCATTAAGCAGACCTCTGATGATCCTAAGAACATTGCCATTGATTGCAGTTATTGATAAGAAATTAGGAAGTTCCACTCCACAGGAGCAAATCTATATATGAATAATACAAATGTATCAGGACAAACAACAGCGTAACCCTTTCACTATCTGTTCATTGACTTGACCATTCTATCATTGAAAGTGGAAAGTTTTGGTTCCACCAGGCATCAAATTCCATCTGTCTAGCCAGGGTAGATTCTGGAGCACTTGCATGGATTATTTTCCTATATATTAAGGATGCATCAGATGTAGGATCTGGTTGTAGTGGATTTCCTCATTCCTGGTATTCCTTAAAAGAAGCACTCCTGCAATATATATGTCTAATCAGAAATTAGAACAAGCAGTTTTGGACCACAATGAAAAAAAGAAAATAACTTTTTCTTCATAATCACACATGACAACGCCCTATTATGTCTAGACCCCACCCATCATTTTTGCAAGCCTTATAAGGTCTCCCCCATCACAACTCGTGAATAATGCCTTTACATCTCTTAGGGGCCCCAGCTGACATAGGGCTTATATTTAACATATAGGAACATGTAGGTGAATTGGCCCATGGGTGTTTCTGGAGACACTTGGTGGCAAATCTGAGTAGGATATGGGGGTTACATGCTTTCCCAGCTACCAGCACTTGGGCAGGACAGACAGGCTATCTGCACAGACACCCAAAACGGTTGTAGGGACAGGCAGAAGTCCATGTCTAGGGCAACACCAGTCTTAAATACAGATCTGCCTTTATCTCCCTAATGAAGGCCCTATTCCTAAGCATAAGTCTTAGGCCCCCCCATATGTACTTAAATAGAATCACTTTTATGAAGCATCTTCTTGCAATTTAATTTTATGACTATACAACTAAATGCAGTACAAAAAAATTAAGGGCTGGTATTGAAAATCATTCTAACTTGTCCTTTTTTTATTAAAATAAATTAATACATTTAAAAAATGTATTTAAATTGATTGCTGTTTCCATGGCTATGTCAGTCTTTAAAACATATCAATGTAAAACTGCCTCTTCTATGCACTCCCATCAATTGATTTTTAATCTTTGTTTTGAGATATTAGCAGTTTTCAAACTAATAAATCAGCTGCCAGGCTGCTAAATATAAATTTTCTGAGAAAAGGTACATTGTGTGATATTGCTGTGCTTAGAACTGGTCAGAGAAACATCAGATCATACTTCTCTGCTTACTAAATTCATTTTCAAAGCAGAACAATATCACATTATGTTCCTTTTCTCACAACATTTTTTTTCAACCAATTGTAGCTAACATGAGAAGCATGTGGTGATATTTCAAACTCATTATATAGATTAAAAACTGCTAACATATTGTAAAGTGGCACATTGCTCAGAAGAGGACTTTATATTACCTTTTATATTTCTTTATCTTTGGAGGGATTACATTTATTTTTACGACTATGGAGATTCTCATTCATCCAGGTCATGGTACTGTATATCTAACACAAGTAACTCAAAACAACTGGACTTGCTGAGAAATTTTAATGAAGATGTTTCACTGCTCATCCGAGCAGCTTCTTCAGTTCAACTGGTGTAGGGGAGTTCTTGGCATATAGACTCTTCCAACAATCCAATCACAACGGCACATTGTAACTCTTCAGAGAAGTGACATCTGAAATTCACAAAGGTGTTGATTCTGTGTAGTTACTATGATAGGATTACCAATGTGGGGTGCAACTCCTAGACACAGGCGTTACTTGTGAGAGTTGCATGAATGGATGTGTGAAGAGTTCTGAAACTGCAGGGGTACAGATTTTAGAACAGCATTGTATGTACCGGACAGGTGGTGTCGAAGGCCCCCTTCTCTGTTCAGGGATGGTTTCTCCACCTTAACATAAATCGTCTCTTTCAAACCAGCGGTCTTCTTTATCCAAGATTTGGATATTGCTATCTTCAAATGAGTGTCCCTTGTCCTTTAGGTGTACAAAGACAGCCGAGTGTTGTCCTGCAGAGTTAGCCGTGGGGCGGCAAACTGAAGGCTGCCTCAGGTGGCGAAATGGGACGGATCGCCCCTGTGTGTTAGATATTTATTTTTACCTTTAATTCCTTCTCCTCTGCCCCCATTTTAATGAGAAGTGGCTGTTTAAATAATGTCTTCCATGTCCTTTATTGCTGCCAGTGCCTCAGGATTATGCATATGGAGACAGGTACCGTATTATAGACAGGCTTAAATGGTAGGAAGAATCTGATTATATATATATAGGGACTAAAGTGCCCTCTATTGTAAAATATAAGGATATTATAATTCACAGAGGAGTTCCATGACTATATAAAAGCACAAGGCAGAAGGGCAAGTGCTTTTATACAAGTCATAGAACTCTGAGGTTACTTCTAATATCCTCATATTTTCCAAGGGCTACTTTATTTATTATAATACACCAGTTTTAGTGATTCATGTGACAAAAATGACATAGCTACCATTTAAAACACATTATAAAATAAGAGGACATCACTAGTCACCTTTTATAAGGATATAATTTACAAGATATTCATGGCTTTTGTGTATTATGCTCTACTTCTACCACAATTGCACTGAAATGCCCAAGGAGGTGGGATTAAGTGTATAATGAAATAATGGCCCAATGCCACTTTTCTGTAATATATACAGGTATAGTATCCATTATCTGAAAACTCGTTATCCAGAAAGCTCCAAATTACAGAAAGGCCAGCTCCCATAGACTCCATTGTATTCAAATAATACCATTTTATTTTAAAAATTATTACTTTTTTCTATGTAATAATAAAACAGTACCTTGTACTTGATCCCAACTAAGACATAATTAATCCTTATTGGAAGGATAAGGCCTATTGGATTTTATTAATGTTTACATGATTTTCTAGTAGACTTAAGGTATGAAAATCCAAATTATGGAAATATCCATTATCCAAAAACCCCAGGTCCCCAGCATTCTGTATAACAGGTCTCATACCATAATAAAACAAAAGGCAGAACACAAACCCTAGTAATCTGATGAAGACTGAACATAGAAGAACAGCCTTGTTAAACATGGAGAGGACTAGCTTTGGTGAGCTTATAATGTCCCTAATGTAGGAACCCTAACAACTGGCAGGAAGAGAGTAGACATTTAAGAGGAGCAGCCTGCGCTTAATGAATCAACTGGTACTCGACTGGCTACTAAATTATTCACATCCCTAAGATGGGGGAAAACTATCTTTGTGTAAGCGCCACTGGCTGTGAATTTTCTCGCTCATTTGGGCTAAATGAGCCAAACAGGGAAATGCACAGTCGAAATGGGGCTGAAAAGGCACAGATTTCATGATAAGGATTGATAGATAAAACCTTATTTTTATAAGAGCTCATGCTATGATACCGCCGATAACAATTATATATTATCAGACTTTTTTGCCAAAGTTGCACAGCAGGGAGACTTAAAAATATGCCTATTACTAGAAGAATTTGACTTGTTCTTCCAGTTTGTTTTACACTATTTATTTATTTCTCTCTCTCTTTCTTTCTTTCTCTCTCTCTCTTTCTCTCTCTCTCTTTCTCTCTCTTTCCCTCTCTTTCTCTCTCTTTGTCTCTCTTTCTCTCTCTCTTTCTTTCTTTCTTTTGCTCACTTTTTCTATTTCTTTCTCTGTTGTTATTAAATGTCTTAAAGACACCAATAATATTTAGCACTCTCTTTGATAGAGTGGCCCCTAAACTTCCGGTTCTCTGGTTAATTTTATATATGTACCTCTATACAGGTATGGGATCCTTCATCTGGAAACCTGTTATCCAGAAAGCTCCAAATTATGAGATAGCTGTGTCCCATAGCCATTTTATCCAAATTTTAAAGAATTATTATTGGGTTTATTCAATGTAAATGATTTTCTAATGTAAGGTATGAAGATCAAAATTATGGCTTTCCATAATTATCCAGAAACCCCCAGGTCCTGAGCATTCTAGATAACAGGTCCCATACCTGTATAAGCTATCTTATTGCTCACGTTCATGTAAAAAGGGTTTAAAGTTTGGGTGCTGCTCTTTTTGTCTGGAGAATATAGGGGTGCAAAAGCATTATGGGTAATAAAATAACACCTGGGGTCTCCAGGAGAATGGGTGCATTGTCCATCTCATATTGGATAACTTTTTGGCACAAGGTGCCTCTATATTGATAGCAAATCATTGGGTTTACTCAAGAATTAAATTTAACTTACAGTTTAGACTTCTCATGAAATCCTTTGGAATTACATTATCAGGAAAGGTGAAGGGAATAATAACAAGTCCTCATATAATAACTGACACAAGTAACAACTTCTCACATCTTCTTTTTTAGGTGCCGAAGGAGCTGTATTTCCTAAATCCATTGAAACACCATATGTCAAGGCCGAACCCTTCCATCCTTTGAGGTAAACATTAAAAGCAGGTTGCTCTCATGAAAATTTGGGATGGGAACAGTTATCTGGAAACCCAGTTATCTGGGTTATCTGGAAATCCAGAAAGTTTTATCCAAATAATCCAATTTTTCCCTTTTTCTCTGTAATAAGAAAACATTTCCTTGTACTTGATCCAAACTAAGATATAATTAATCCGTTTTTAAAGTAAAACCAGCCTATGGAGTTTAATTAATGTTTACATGATTTAATAGTAGATTTAAGGTATGAAGATCCAAATTATGGAAAGATCAATTAGTACTAGAGTCTTGTACTGTTGCAGCTGAAATGCCATAGCTGTTCTGTATCCTTACTTTGGGAATACAACTTTTAGAGGACAGTACAAGCATGAAACCTTTCTTACTAGTATATATAAACAAAAGGAACACCAAGAGCCCCAATAGTGTAATATGTATTGGTAAGGGATAATGAAATAAGAGTAAATAGCATATACTCACAAACCAGGGTTACCAATAGGCAACCACTGTAAAGGCAGGTGGGGAGATTGTCCTGACCCCACTCAGGATTAAGAAGTCGCTCTCTGTAGATAGAAAAAGGGTATCAACCCTCCACCCAGGGTGGACTTAGCATTGTATAGAAAGCACAGAGGCGCCAAAAGGATAAAAGGATATAAACGAGTTTAAAAGCCAAAACTTGGTAATCAGAGGAGGCAGTGGTGGACTTACCTCCTCCAAGCAGACACAAAAAGACTGTAATTAAGCAGTCAAAATTAATTAACGAACTCCAATCAGTACATATATATGGGAAAAATGGGGGAAAAGCAAAACAGATCATCTTGCTCTCTATACTCAAGTCACAATTCTTAGCAGCCATTCATTTCAATGTTTCCTATACCTCCATTAATTTTTTTTTCTTTACAGCTTTTTCTTGTTTAGAGCCCCTATACCTGAGATGCCCCCCACCCCATCTCAAATAGCCTATGATGGGGTTTTTTTTTTTTTTTTTTTTTTTTGCTTTGGCTTCTGTGCTTCCTTGTATCGATTCAACTCCTTTTTTTTTAGCTGAAAGCATAATCATTGGTGAAATTTAATGCAATTTATTTTTTCAATCAATATTTCTCCTACAAGGGGAAGTTTTGTAACATCCCACGGTGAAATATGTGATCAGGGTAAGAAATGTGAATATGATGAATGAAAACAAAAATCTCCAATGTAACATTTTTGCTGAGTTCATTCACCATTCTACTGTAATGCAGTAGCTCCACCTAGTGATTCCTGTAGCAAATTCAGTTCTTCTCTTGGGGTCATTGTAAAGTAATGGGTTGATCAGACAGGAAAAATTAAAAATACAGGGAGGCATTAAAGGAAAACCACAATCCAACTAGTGAATTATAAAAAATATATTATAAAATTTTCATGACTTTAATATATTTATGGGGCTGCTAACAATTCTTAGTGGTTATTTTTCAAAGGTCAAAAGTTTTTAAATACCTTAGGGTCTGTTTACTAAAGTGCGGTAAAAATTAAAGCCTGGTTTACTAAATAGCAAAATGTGTGAAAGACAAAATTAACGCCCGAATATTCACAACATTTTACCGACATCTATATAGTGGAGTTAACTTATTTTTTGGCCAGAAAATTCTCAAGGGGACTAAAATTCTCATTAAACTGTGCATTTAAATGATACAAAGAGATAATTATTATTATTAACATGTATTTCTATAGCGCCGACTTGTTGCGTAGCGCTGGTATTAACTGGTATTATTTCTTGTTCATATGATTCTATTGGCAGAAGGGTGTGTGTGTGTGGATGGATGAAGTATCAGTTTATATGATGCATACATGTTTGATTGGTGTCACTCTGGTAATGTTGTTGGTTGGTATAATCATCAGTCAATAAAGTTTATGAGTTTTGAAGATGCATTTCTGACCATAAATATCACAATAAATTGCCATCATTAACGCCATTATTAATGCCATAAAACAAGACTATTTTCTACAATAAATATTTGCAAACGTAATTTGTTGCCAGAAAATTAGCAATGTGCTAAAATTACCACTAACGTAGTTACTGCAAGTGATCGATATGACTTCTGAGCGTATCGCTGTTTCGTAAACTTAGTCTTACTGCGAATATTCTGGCGGGAAAAATATTCTCATCGATAACATGCAGAAACTTAAATTCTAATTTATCGCACTTTAGTAAACTGACCCCCTTGAATGAACTCGAATGAACGCACAACTCAAATGGTATCTAATTAAAGACAAAACTCGAATACTGAAAACGAAGTTTGAGATGCAAAACCCGAAAACTCTAATCAATTAAGATTTCTGAGGGACAAAAATCCAACCGCTCAAATTATTCAAGTTATTGAGCAAAGCCCTCTGAAAAGAAACCAAACATCATGCAGGCTATTAACATCTTTAAATTATTAAAGGGGCCTTTGCCATTGACTTTTACATGACCTTGACAAGTTTTAGATGGTGTATTTTCGTATTCAAGCTCTTTCCAGGGTTGAGGGTATAATAAATCGTCAAAGATTTTGAAAGAAACTCGAAATTTTCTAGTTTTTTTTTTAACCTGAAGCTGTGAGTTTTTACCAAAAACATCAACTCTAAAACAAAATTTTCTTGGAAATCACAACTCAAACTTTAATAAATAAGCCCCTTAGTCTAAAGGAACGTCAGTTAGCTGATTATCTCTAGTCTAATAAATATATACCAGTGTGAATCAATAATTTTAAGTACCCAACTGCCCAAAATAGTTTGATGTAGTGTAGTATTAAACCATACACTTGGGTCCTGGAAACTTATTTGGGTCTTTCCAGACCCCAGATCCCATACAAACAGCTAATATCCTAGCTTAAATGCAAACTGCGATTATTCTCCAAATAAGTTGGTTGAACCTGAGCTGCCATGCCCTGGCGGTAACAAATGTGTTCAATGGAGAGTGATAAATTGGCTTATCTTGATGCCAGCTTACTGGAATTTAGACCTGAATTTTGCACATTTACCTGTAGCAACAGCCAGAAGCTGGTCATTCATACTCCCAATCTTGCCGGTTATTATTTCTCCTCTGGCTTTGCATCTTCTTTTTCGATTGAAATGTTTGCCTGTGATTTATGCTTTTAATTAAGAACTTTCACCGTTTAATTATACTTCCTACCCAAGTAGCCTGAGTTTCCAAATGCAGGCTGCAGGCTCTATAATTAAGTATTGTAAAGTAGCAGAAGATTCATGGCACTTGACTTAGCAGCCTAAAAGCTGGGAGAAACATTTTGCCCTCTTGTTCTGCTCAGCGCTGACGACTTTGCTACCATTTAAATATGCAAGAATATTATTTTTCCCTCAACTCAATGGCACATTTTATGGCATGCAATAAATATTTTTTAAAATATTAAGTAATTTAATCGTGTTTAATAACAATACGTAATAATCATTTTATTTTTTTTTAAAAATAGTGATTTTGTGTGCAACATATATTTAACAAATATATGGTTTATTTACTGTTTGTTAAAAAGAAAACCTTCAATAAAAATTTATATACACATTTGCTATTTACAGTAATTTTTTAACAATTTTCCAAGGTATTAGTACTTATAAAACTGCTAATATAATGTAATTGAAATAACAGCACCACAGTGCCACCTGCTGGCCATTTCGGTTTTCTGTCTACAGTCAGCTGAAAATGAATTTCCAGAGAAAAGGAAAGCCTTGTGGTGTTACTGTGCTTAGAACTGACTAGAGAAATGTTAAATGACTCTTCTCTACCAACTAATGGGCATTTATTAAGCTGAGCAACATTACAAGACTTTCCTTTTTGCTGAAAACTAATTTTCAGCCAACTGTATCAAGATAACCAATATGACCAGCAGGTGGCACTGTTGTTTAAAATGTATTGTATTTGTTTAATAATAGCAAATAGCTTGAAAACTACGGAAAAAAACAGAACGTCTAAATTGTGAAAGCGCTTAGAAGAGCACAATACAGGTATGAGACCTGTTATCCAGAATGCTTGGGACCTGGGGTTCTCCGAATAATAAATCTTTCCATAATATGGATGTCTACTAGAAAATCATGTAAACATTAAATAAACCCAATAGGCTGATTTTGCTTCCAATAGGGATTAATTATATTTTAGTCTGGATCCAGTAGAAGGTACTGTTGTATTATCACAGAGATAAAGGAAATTATTTTCAAACAATTTGCATTATTTGGATAAACTGGGGTCTATGGGAGATGGCCTTTCCATAATTCGGAGCTTTCAGTATAATGAGTTTCCAGATAATGGATCCCATCCCTTTACAACCATTAGATGATTTTTCTCTGCTCACTAAGCAGAACAACATCACAAAATGTTCCTTTTCTACAGTCAGCTGAATGAATTTCTAGAGAAGTGGAAAGTCTTCTGATGTTGCTCTGCTGACCAGCAGGTGGTGCTTTTTTTTTTTTAGATTTATTATATAAGCATTTTTAAAACAGCTAATGTCTTGAAAAATAGATATTTATAAATATATATATATATATTTGTGTGCCTTATTAATATAAGTGTGTTTGCATTTTATTTGGTTAAATTGAAAGCATTTCTTCTCTGTTTTAAAGTTTTTGAGAGTCCATTTGCAGGGGTTATGCGCAATTAAGATGCACCGATAACAGGAAAACCTTGATAGGAAAATGAAAAAGTGGGCTGGTGTGAGGAGAAGGGTTCATTAAGCCGACTTGATGAAGACTCATTGGAAGGTTGCGTTTCCTAATAGAAGTCAATGATACCTTGCACCTCATGAATAACTCTAATGATTATAGTGCCACTGTCTGGACTCATCTGAGGGAAATTGACTGAGATGCAAATGCAGTTGTTGCTTGTACAACGGAGCATCAGAGTGGAACAAGCAACTGAACTCATGGGCTAGGACACATTATCAGACCATTAGATTAGCAGTTGTGCTGTTTCATAAAGCAGTGTGAAGTATTAAGTATTTAATATCTTGTTTTACACAAGGCTTTTTACAATTAGTATTTGTTTTGTTTTTTGCTTGCGCCGAGCTGCAAATTCTTGGTGCCTACTGCAGTACGAAGCAGAAATGGCATTATGCAAAAGCATTTAATATTGAGGCAAGCGGTCAGCAATCAGATTAAATAAACCTGCTGCAGATAGAATAACAAAAACCAACCTCTTGGTTACTGTGGGTTGTTCAATTGTAGCACAGTTGCAGCTTGTTATAATCTAATAAGGTGCCAATGTGTAAACTTGTCTTGTAGGTAAAGGGTCCATTTACAGTGACCACAAACACAAGTGCTAAACACTACCTAAATTAATTTGTAAGTCCATGTTCTAATCAGTGAAGTACAGCCTTTAGACTTCAGTTTGCAAAATAAAGGGCTGACCCTTTTTTGGGGACCAATTAATTAACTAACTGAAGGCTAATTAAGGTGGCCATACATGGGCAGATCTGCTCTTTTGGAAAGATCGCCAAACAAGTAGATCTTGCCATAATATATCCATCTTCAGTGGGTGATATCAGGCTGATCTGATCATGAGTCCTAGGACCCCTGGGATCACAATGCCAGAAGTTAAAGCCATTGGACTGCATCAATGAGCCATTATGGTCCTTGAATCAGGGTATTTTCAACATCTGGTCACCACCATAGCTCATAAAAAGGTCACAGATATCAGTAAACATTTCCAGACATTCAGCCATAGTTCCAGCAATATCAGGGGCATCAATTAAATGTTCATCTCAAATCTAATCCTAAATGACCTTCAAAATAGGTCTGGAAGAGCAAACAGGCATTTTCCCCAAAGATAATCCAACAGGCCTTTATTTTGACACCTCCCCTTTCCCCAGGTGTAGGGGGAGATGTAATGAATGAAATGATGAATGAAAATAAGGTCTTCCCCCTCATGGCATGTGGCTGCCATGCTATTTAAGAACCACTTAACTGTGGAAACCTTAGATAAAGGCTTGATCCCAATACTGAATGAAGCAATGTGAAGGTAGCTGTTGGGGAATATGATCTATTTGTGGCAGGAAACCACTGGGCCTGCCACATTTCAGGGATTCATGCACTGCTAGCTCCTATATCTCTATTGCTATGCCCCTACATAAATGACAAATAGATTGTGATGTAGGAATAATGTTTAGTCCAAAATTTGGAACCACAGCAAGATGCCCTACCTTTCATGCTCTACCTTTTCGTGCTGCTCTATAATTACCTAATTGTAATGTATAGGTAATTTAGTTATAATACATTACAAAACAGATCCAGTCTGTTGATGTCTGTCATCTATGCATGAGGATGGTCATCATCCAGCCTAGATGAGAAGTCAACCAGACTATATGGGGCCAGCTTAAGACATCCGGCTTTTCTTAATGTTGGGTTTGATATTCTAACTTCTGAGTCTTTTTGGTCTCCCTGTGAAGTATACCCCCAAATTCAGTTATATGGGAGTTGGTTCCCAACTGTAGGGTTGTGGTAGGGGGACTCTACAAGTTAATTAAGTTATTTGCTACCCTAGATATTCTTTGTATTCTTGTAACTATGTCTCAGTGGCTGATACAGCAATATTTTATTATATCACTACCCTTGTATGATGCTATGTTGGACCTCAAAGGGTTTCCTGAACATAAAAGTAAAAAAACTATTGATATGGGCCATCTGAAGAAAAGAAAATGAACACTATGTTCCTATTAACACCTATGCATGTCCTATGCCTCTTATTTTTTATAGACTGGAATCTCCAACAAGGACCTTGATTATGGAGGCACCCAAAGGGGTAGAGATCAATGCTGAGGCTGGAAATTTGGAAGCTTCATGTAGAACAGATTTACGCCTTGAGTCAAAAGACGGGGAGGTAGGGAATACAACTTTCCTTTCTTGTATAATAAAGCTCCTTATCAACAGGCAAATAAATACATGTATTTTACATATGTTGGAGCATTTAGCAATGTTTGGACAACCTGAGTTTAAGCAGTTATGTTTATATTTCATTTACAAAGACTATACTATTCCCTAGATATTAAACCATAAGCTAAAGCTTATTGCTTTTCTACAGTTGCCCTTTAAACACAAGGGCCTACCATATAGTTTGTGTAGCATACCCTTGAGTGCACTTTACCTGTGTTTTTGTGGCCATGTGTGACCAGGCTTAACTGCTTAACTTGTGCCCAGGACCCCCAGAGTACCCGTGCAACTCCCTGCAACTCCCGCTACCTGGTGTTGTTCAGTGCAGCAATAGATCCAGTCAGACAAATTTCTTTGCAGCAAACTTTAACTTGTGCTCCAGGTGAGATAATACACAGTACAAGTAGACAGAAATCATAGATTCAAAGGATGGTTTGGGTTTCTCAGCCTGGGGTATCTTGTAGCCTTGTATCTTGGCACCTGATTTGGTCCTCACCCTACCCACTGTTTTCAGCCTGGGGTCTTGGTACATACAGTATCTGGTCCTCAACTCACCCACTGTAGTCCCTGATCTAGTGGTTTACACACTACGTGGTCCTAACCCCACTACTTTCCCTCTCTGGAGCGGAAACTGCTCACTACATACTATGAGCCTCTCTATTGCTCCTAGAGCTCCTAGAACCCATAATAACCAGAGCTTACTATTTGTTCCACTGGCAAACCTGGACCTGTAATACCTCACAGTGAGGCAAGGTCCCAGGACAGACCCTGAGCACATGGGGCTAAATTCCTTTATACTCTTAAACAATGCCACCTAGTGGGCAATCCCTTTGAACTAATTTGGACCCAGGAAAAGGACATAGCTGCCTGGGTATACTTAAGGATCCTTAGGTGTCCTATCACCAAGGGGAAACTGCCTGAGTAAAATACACCCAAATCTCAGAGTCCCTACATTTGGTTTGGTTGAAGTATTTTTTAAATATTTAGACCTGTACCTTTATTGATCATAAATAATTGGGTCTAGTGAAATTGCTGGAAAAAGCCTATCCCCATGCAAGTATATTTTCACATCCATATTTAATAGTGCAGATATGCAAAGAAGGGATGTTCTGTCTACAATAAAATTCAATCCTCGGTGCTCTTAATTAAAAGTAGTGTTTATCTTTATTTTCCCTTAATAGGCATTAACATTTCACTAATTAAACAAAAAATAAAGTGTAGATTATCACTTTTTATCATTAGGGTATACTATCCCTTTAAGATATTCAGAGCACCATAATAATTTAAGTCTTAATTCGCAGCCTTTTTTTAATTGAAGCATTTTATGGCTGAAACATAATTATTAATACAGCTATAAAATCCCATATAAAAATAAATTACCCTCATTTCAATATCATTCTCGCCATGTTAGGGTGTCGTTACACAATTAGCAAATCATTTTCCTCTATCAGGAGCTAATTAAGCAAAACCATCAAAACTGGGAAACTTTTGCTGAATGGCAGAATTGTTGTTATTGATGCTATATTCTTTAATGTATTGGTCATAATGCTTTACAGATAACTAGCAAATTTACATGCGAGAAAGAAGAATATTTATTATCATCTGTGGTTGTAATAGATAGGTCACAATGGGGGTATGGAGTAATGATGTGTGGGTCGACCTGAAGCCATGGCTGTGTTTAAGCCAACCAGTTGCTCCTTCAGCTGTCATGGTTGGGTGGTGGGCCTGACCTTTTGCCAGCCAAGTCCCTTCATTCTTCTTCATCCTGTTGCATCCCCTCTTTCTGACAGGCAAAACTTATATTTTAAAGGTGCATAGCCCCTTTTGTTAATATCCGAGATGAGCAGGTCAAGCACAGGTATAAAAATATAACCGCTTTGGACCGGGTTGGGTGAGAACTGGTTAGGGTCAGTGTGGGTCAAACAATTTTAAACGCATGTCTAATTAGACCTAATAATTTATTGGGAATTTTTATATTGAACATTTCTATCGCTCCTTGGGGACAACACACTAGAAATCACAATGAATAGGAATAGTGCCAGTGGGAAGGGTCTATGGATCTGACACATGTAAACTATTCCCATTCACCTTCAATGGGGGACTGGTGATATCTAGCAGTTTGTAGTGTACCCCACTCATAGTGTCATTACCATTAAATGCAGGTTACTATTGGCCAGTGTCGGACTGGCCCACTGGGTTACCAGGAAAACTCCCGTTGGGCCCAAGTGACAGTGGGCCCTCATGCTGCTAAATATTTGACCTATTATATGGTCATTCCCTATTTCTTTATGGGAAAAAATGTGTAAAAATTTAAGAATATAGTTGGTAGATATAAAAGACTAGGAGAATAAAGAGGTTGAGTTAGGAGAGGAGGAATAGTAAGGTTTTCTGGTGGGCCCCTGGCATCCTGGTGGGGTCCTTGGATATTCCACAATTTCTGGATAATTTCCATTTGTTCATCCATGGAATACTCACCCTTAAAAGGGTGGTTCACCTTCAAGTTAACTTTTGGTATATTGTAGAAGAGCCAATTCTAAAAAACATTTCAATTGGTCTTCATTATTTATTTTTCATAGTTTTTTAATGATTTGCAATTTTCTTCTGTTTCTTTGCAGCTTGTAAATGGGGGTCACTGACACCATCTAAAACAAATGCTCTGTAAGGCTACAAATGCATTGTTATTGCCACATTTTATTACTTATCTTTCTATTCAGTCCATCTCCTATTCCTATTGCAATCTCTTATTCAAATCAATGCAGAGTTGCTAGGGTAATTTGTACCCTAGAAACCAAATTGCTGACACTGCAAAATAGAGAGCTGCTGAATAAAAAGCTAAATAACTCAAAAACCACAAACAATAAAAAATTTAAACCAATTGCAAATTGTCTCAGAATATCACTCTCTACATTATACTTAAAGTTAACGCAAAGGTGAACAACCCCTTTAAAATTACAGCTACGTGTGTTTTCATAAATGTATCTAAAGTTTATGAAAGCTGAACCAGAATTTCATAGCTTGACATGACACTGTATCCACTTCATTTAACAAAGATGTGTCTTAGAGTGTCATCACAGTCATCTTTTTTCTTTTTCTAGATCCTTTTGCAAGCTCCGAACGTTAAGCTCCCACAGCTTCCACGTGGCTCCTACTCCTCCTCTGGTTCTCGTCAAAAGGTGTATGAGCTCTGTGTGTGTCCTAATGGGAGACTGTTCCTTTCACAAGCAGGGAGTGGATCTACCTGCCAGATAAACACCAGTGTGTGTCTATGAGAGACTGGAGAAATTGCTCCAACAGAGACAGGAGCACCACCATTACCAGACACGGGAAGCCTCAGAATCTACATGTGTGTGTGTGTGTGTGAATATATATATATATATATACACTTATATATATCTGTAAATCTATCCATCTCCTGAACAAGAGATGTTTCATGGCCAGAAGCCCAGGGTGACCCTCATGTGTCTTCCCACAATCTACTGAACTGGTGATAACAAGTTGTCCTCATACTGCAAGAACATTGCACCACCAATGAAACCTTAATACTCAAAAAGTTACTAATTCCTCATGTTTTAAATGTTTTTAAATTCAAAAGGGTGACCTTTTTCAATCTATCAATTACTGTGTTTGATACACTATATATATTACCAGCATCATAAAAACAATTAGGCAATACAGGCCTATTGTTCTATTTTCCTGGAACTGTCAAGATGGAGAATGGCCGGACTTTTCAGAAAGTGGGAAGTAATATGAACAGCAATGGGCATGGCTTAAGTAGATCTGGGTACGGTTTGTGGGAGTGGATAAAATATCTGATATTTTCATTCATGGTGAGAATTAGAATTAATATTATGTAAGATGCTCATGCAGCTCATACCTGACTTCAATTGTTCCTTGCATGTGATAGATGGGAAATACATAAAATCCTTAAACCTAATCATTAACATTTACATGAAGATGAAGCTGTTGTATTCAACAAAATATTTTTGTAGAAAACTTATATTATAAATTTTGCACCAATCCAGGAATCCATAGCAACCAATCAGGAGTTAGCTTGGATCAGTTTACTGTAGTTAGAATAGAGCAAGTGTCTTATTGGTTGGTGTGGGGTTGGACTACGGCAAAGTTCACCAATTCACTGTATAAGCACATATGCTTTGCAATTGAGTTCTGTATGAGAGATTCACTTTAGTGATGCTTGGGTCAGACTCAAACCTGTGGAATCCTTGTGGTTATCCATGGGTTGGGTGTATTTGGGCCAAATAATTGCTTCTCCAGCAGGTTGTAGGTGGGTGGTAGACCTGACTTTCTGACAGCCCAGCAGGGCCAGATCTCATACCTGGTGTTGTGTGGGTTGCAAGATACCATAGTTGGTTAGATGATAACTGGGACTGGCAGTCAGAGGTGGACAGGTTTGTGGAAAACCTCAAAGGCCCACAAATAGGGTTGCAAGATTTTAGGGTTTGCATGTGGCCCGATCACATCCTCATTTTATGGGAAGCACTGGGGATGTGCAAGAGATTTGACAGCTCTTTAAATCTCCTACACTTCTAATCCCCCGTGCTACTGTGGAAACCTGTGCATGCTAACGGGGAGGGAGTGGTCGCAGGACCCTCTGGCATATGAATTGTGTGCAAGTGTATAAATCATTGCGGCATCTCATGCTTGGGTTAGGTAAGGGAAGGTTCATGCCTGGATTGGTTGATATCAGGTTATAGTTGATGTGGGTAGAAAATGTGCTGACTGGCCCATAACTAAATGCCATTTTGCCTAGTTCCTGAATTACCTTATAATATATGATTGATATTACTACCCTTGTATTTCCTCATTTGCTAAGAAAGGCAGCCATCCCTTTCTAAACTCTGTTGAGTGTATCTTATAGTGCAGCTTCTTCAGTTAAGAAGCCGTTGTTAAAAAATAATAATTTTTTTGACTTTCTATTAATTCTATAGATTCTATTCTTCTGCTTCCTCATCCAAGTCCAAAATACATATGGTCACCCTTAGCAGCTGTCTGTTGGGATTCTGGGCTGAAACATCTCTGTCGATAAAGGAGACATGTGCCTATGCCTTAAGACAATGCACTCTGCAAGGAAAAGCACAGCGGGGAGGTGTTTGATTTTACTGTTTGCTGTTTATTTTGTTTTGGTTGGACATTATTTTTTTCTAGGTTAATTTTAGAGGGTGGAATGTATGAGGGAAAATGCATGAGGTGTTGAGTGATGTGTGAGTGGACCCGATTCAATTTCTATTTACAAGTGGCAAACAAGTTTTCATTTAAACCATCACGTTTTAAAGGTTATTAGTTGAATATGCTGCTACAATATCTCTACCCTGGGGACAGGGTTTTTAGGAGCAGTGTTACAGTATAATGAATTGCAAATACAACCCAGACGGCAGTCTATGGGATGAGTAGCCATTAATTACCTCTGAGGTAAGTCTGTTATACGTTATTCATGTTGCCAAGGATTCTATATTTGGCAGGGACACTAGAGTAAGGTTGCCATCTTATCCTTTATGTCTGGTCATGTTAGAAATCAACATACATAAAGTCAGTTTTAATATATAATGTTTGGCTGATTAGAAACCAGTGCAGGCTTCAGTTGGCATTGTGCTGATTCCAAACCAGTTATGCAGCCTGTAGATTTCGCTTTGGCTGGCACTGAAAGGGGAAGTAGTGCATATGTATAGGATTCAATAAGAAAGGCTTGTTACCAGAATATATTGTCAGGATGAATGTGAAAGTGAACAGAGAAACGTCCAGAGAGACTTAGTTCTCACATCAGTAAATTATGATTCTTCAATTCTGTCTGGCCCACATCTGGATTCAACTCTTTGTTCATTTGATATAAGCAGTGTTTGAGTTGTGAAAATGAATTGATAGAAATACGTAATGTAAATTGTAAAAGTGCACAGAAGCGCAATTTAACTGTGTCTGGCGATATTTATCACCTTTAAGGGAAATTAAGCCGTAACTGTGCTGAATAACTGGTCTGTAAAACTTCACAAAGATTTGAATAGATCACAAAATGGTGATACTGTGTTGGGTTCAATTAAGACTTAAGTAACAATTATCCTTCATATAAACTTACAGAATATTTAGTGTTGAGCCCATTCAGGGGGTTTTAACTGGCCATGTCAATGAAAAATATAATCCGTGACCTAATAAATGATTTTCCTGTTGCCTCACCTTCAGCTCATCTCCATAATTAATGACACCAAGCCCACTACCATTTATCTCATGCACTCTTCATTACAAAATGTAATGCACCAAACTTTGATGATGTGTTAATGAATTGTGTTATAAAAAATATTAAAAAGACTTCTCGAATTGCCCCAGGTAAAATATGTAGTCCATTAGATATCCTCAGCGGTGAAGACATCTTTTTTAGGATTGAGAGCAAGAATTAAATGATACACTGTATTCTTACTTGCCCTAACTCCAGTTCTTACTTTGTAGTTTAATTGCAGTAGTTTGAGATATATTCTTTTAAGCCACACCCTTCCAAAATGAGCTGAGTTATATGTCTTGAGAACTGCCAGCATATTGCCAAATACCAGTGTGCATGCAACTTACCTACATACCTACCGTGCACAAGGCAAAGCTGTCCATGACCATCACTTGTGTTTGGCTTTTTTTTTTTGTCCTGCGTGATTGTTTAGGTATTTGTGTTCAATGTTCTTTATGTGACTTTATCTCGAACCAAAGATTGCCAAGGATGCAGCTTTTAAGAAAGTAACCCATATGTCAGAAACTTTATTCAATATATAAAATTTAAAGGGCAAGTATACATTTTAATTTTCCAAACTGCTTTGCCTAGTGGAAATACTGAAGAGCTGAATATATGCTTATTTTCTTTTTGCTTTACTCATCCACAGCTTCTTTGAATGGGTTACTGGCTCCACTCACAGTTTTAGCCTTGCCTAAATATCATTGTCGCCCAGACTTACCTCAAGCTCCGGAAGGGGTTTGTGCTACAACATTATTGGATGTACTGTATGGCCAGGTCACTTCTCCATTACAATAGATAGCCAGTATCATGGTTTTGGCAGACATCTTGTCATTACGCTAGATAGATGTTCCTGGACAACTTGAAAGTTGAAAGTGGAGGGAGATGTAATAAATACTGGTTTAGAGGTGCATTGGGGGATACATATATAGGTATGGGGTCTATTATCTGGAAACCAGTTATCCAGAAAGTTCCAAAGTATTGGATGGTCCCATCTCATAGACTTTATTTTAATCAAATAATTTAAATTTTAAAAATCATGTTCCTTTTTCTCTGTAATAATAAGACAGTACAAGGTACTGTCTGTAATAATAAGACAGTACCTTGTACTTGATCCCAACTAAGAAATAAAGCATGTTTATTGAAGGCAACATAATCCCATTGGATTTATTTAACGTTTAAATTATGTTTTAGTAGATTTAAGGTATAGGGAACTAAATTACACAATTACCACTTATCCAGAAAAACCCAGGTCCGAGAATTCTTGATAACAAGTCCCATACCTGTTTTAAGTTCTCTCTCTATATAGACTACAGTGAAGTAAATGGAAGAGCCTTCACTGTTCCCTTCTCCTGGACATATCCTTAATGTTATCATGCTAAGTCACATGCATTTTTGGTGGGAGAAGATTCTAAATTATGACTGCAAGCATCCCAAAGGAAGGCAAGGCAAGGAACAATCAACAAACATTCTGTGTTGGCCAGTTGCATGACTGCTAGGGCTCTTTGGTGGTGCCTCATTGCATGCAGCCAGTAAACACATGTGGGCAAATTCACTAAGATCCAAAAATTCACCAGCGTTGGTTTCACTAGTGTTCGGCGAACTTCGCCAGGCGAATTTTCGCCAGCGCTACGCAAATTCACTAAAGTACGAATTTATGCTCAGGTCGGCGAACGGTAGCGTAGTTGGGCTAGTGTTACTTCGCTAGGCAGAGCACAGTTAAGCTAGCGAAGCCTAATTTGCATACGGCGGGAACTTTAACGTATAATAGAAGTATATGTTACAGCTACTACATTCCACTACACAAGCCCAGGAAACCTTTAATAAATTAAATAAAGTTGTCCTTTTGCCCTACTTGTGCCCCCTCTATAGTTGTGTTGCCATATGTTAGGAAATGTAGGGGAGAAAGAGGGTAACCCCCCCAAAAAAATCGATCTGTTTCAGACTATCACCCTCCAATGGTAAAACACGCCAAGCGTTTTTTTGGGGGGTCTTAGAACATTTTTTACATTTTTTTTTCAACCTCCTATCTATTATATTGAACTTCGCCTGGTCTGACCAAGCGAACTAAAGTCTAACGTAAGCGGTATCGTTCAGGAAAATGTTCATCTTAGTGAAACTACAATCCTTCGTCAGTGCGCAACTTCGCCTGGCGTAAGGGTGCGTACTTGCGCAAGTCTATCTACTTCACTAGCTAAAATTCGCCAGAGCCGGTGTAAGTGAATTTGCGGTTACGATTTGACGTCACGCTGGCAAATTAGCGCTAGCGTTAGACGCTTCGCGCTTTAATGAATTTTGGCCATGGAGTGCTACAGAACAGACTGTAACCCAGAAATTTAATTTTTTTGGCAGTCATTCCTAGGTGGTGCCCTAATCTGTATGTTTTACAGTAGACAAGCATTTACTACTATAAGAAGGATTTCTGCTTTGATAACTTTCATCTTACCATATAATGACTTTCTAGTCATTATATGGTAAGCAGCAAAACTGCTACTGGCTTCTTCTAAGTTGGGTATAACTCTACAAGGTGAGCTATGGAAAAGGTGGTAGACCGCTTTTAGACAAGCCTTAGATTTGCAAGCCATCCAATAGAAATTTCAGACTTACAGTTCCTCTTGGGAAAAACTCAAAATAAAAAATAAAGTTACAGTGCCCATTGAACTCCACCACTTCCTCTAGGCCATATAACTGAGGGCTGTCCAGTCATTTTAAAAACTTCACAGGAACGGTGCAGCTTTATAGATGAAGGGCCAAACGATCCCTTTCCAAACTACTGACTCCCTTTATAACCATCAGAGTACTGCATGTACTTTCCTTCTTTGGCACTGCGTCCTTGTTGTGGTCATATAATATTTATTATGAAATTACAATTTATTTATAAGGGCCAACTTGTTCAAGAACACTGGACTGAAATACATGAAAGAACTAGGGGGTGAATATTGCTGACTCTATAAATGATTGATAATGTTTATGTATCTGGCTGAGGTATGCAATCATAATTTTATCTGATGTGCGATTTAATCCTTATTGCTACCAGATTGGCCTCCCAGTCATCGTTTATAGCACTAACTTTATTTTTCAATTTTTATTTTGCATCCATTTAGCTTTCTGGGAAAATTAAGCTTTAAACATTATACTGTTTTACCTTTATTTACCGCCTTAAATAATGTTTTTGTACCTGTTTAAAAAGAAAATAGGACTTTGATGACATTTTTATGCCTTTTGCTTTTTAATGTGTGAGCCATAGTTATCAGTCTTACTGAAATGTTAAAATTCTTTGTCTTGAGGTTGCAGGAAGACATTTCATTCCTTCAACACTGAGCAAACAAGCAAAGTATTTGATGCCTTGCAGATAACATGTTCTTGTGTTTCTAAGGCCTGATTAGAGCATTTAATATGTATACCAGTTATGCCTGAACTTCAGGTGCAGAGACATCGGGGAGTTAAAGGTTGTTTCCATCAGAGTGTGATTCCTGTTAAGATTCCTCCATTTACTTGTCTCCAGCGGTGAAACTTCCAGGAGGACCAAGAAACAGGGGGCTGTGGAGTAATTAAAATATAATGTACTGTTGCTCTGCACTGGTAAAACTATTGTATTTGCTTCAGGAAGGCTACTGTTGTTTATATAAACAAGCTTCTGTGTAGCCATGGGGTCAGCTCTGGAAAAAAGGAGAAAAGGCACACCTTATGTAACAGATTAGTCCTGTCCAATACAATTTTGTTTTATCTGTTATTTGTTATGTAACCTGTGCAAAAATATAGGTTTTACCAGTGCAAGCAAACATCATATTATAAGGTAATTACTTAACAGCTTTCATATATTTTTTAATATACTAATTCATTTTCCATGTTAAGAACACATCATACAAGGCATTTTATCACTGCCAAAGCTCAAAAATATAAACCGCATCCTTTAGTTATTCTACAACAAAATCAAATTTAAACTGCATAAACCAAAAACAATTGGAAAACCTAAAACAACTAATATATTAATTGAACCTGACATATAGCCATAGAATTGCTGATAAATACAATCCAACATTAACTCAAGTATTGTTCTTAGGAACAGAATTGCTTCTCAAGTCAAAGTCAAAGTAAACTTATTGTCATCTCAGCAGTACACAATTACACAGTGAGATGAGACTACATGACATATCCTCCTTCATAGAAGTTTTTAAATCTGCTTTGATTATTTACAGTACTTGTATTTAAAGTTATTAGGAGTCAGTCGGTACATTTTTGGCAACTCCAGAAACCCAAAATTGCTTCTGACTCAGACTCCACTACACCGAAAGCCAACAAAGGTCCAACATGCTTCCTCCCTGCCAGCAGCCATTCCACCTGAATTGACTAAATCAATCAGTCAATCAAGATATATGTGAACCACTTTCAAGCCAGAAAAATGTATCAGTTTGTTCAAATGGCATTTCGGGTATAGATTGAGATGTGCATTCTAATACAAGGAACCACAATTAGTAACTAGCACTATACCCACTGACATAGATAATCCATCCAATGATTGCAGGGGGTCAAAGCAACTTCAATGTTCACTCTGTCATAGTTTTTATGCATTGATAATTGAATCCCTTGTGGTGGAACAACCTGTAATACGCCACACTGCATCCTTAGAAACAATCACATAACTGCTAAACATCTTGGTTTTGTTGGAAATATAAAAACAGAAGGTGTTGAACTTAACCATAAGTAGGGAGGGATCTAGGTAGATGACATGTAGGGACATGGCATAGGTATATCAAATGCATTGTCTAAAATGGCCTAATTTTTTTTTTTTAATATTAAGAGAATTGAGCCAATGCCATAAATATGAGCCTCTATGTTGCTATTTGGGATCTCTCAACTGTTTATGACCATCAGCTATTCATCGTATATAACATTACTACTTTAACTCTTCCTAAATGTGGAACAACAACCTAAATGTGCTGTCAGCTCTGATGCCTGCTGGGAGTTGTAGATCTGCTATAGGTGTTCTTATCTGTGGATTAAAGTAACAAAAATAAAGAAGTAAGGGGTGTTTCTTTTCACTGCGCTCCAGACTATAAAATACAAGACTAAGTTTAATGAAAGTTTGAATTCATTAGTGCTGTCTTTAGTGGTGGGGCTGGGTCAAGGCAAGCAGGCTAGGCAGAGCAACATTATTGATATAAAGTAGGACCATCCAACTAATGGTTATTCAGCTTTTATTGAACTTAAATCCCTACACCCTAAAAACAGACTTTGTACTTCAACAGCTGAAGGGCCAAAAGTAGGACAACACTAATATAAGTTTTTGCCATCTTGTCCTACTGTCTCCATTGTGTCCTACTGTAGCCATCTTGCTCTGCTATATCTGCAATTTCCTTCTCTTCCTACATACAATTGCTGCTCTGTGCTCCCCCACTATGCATGGGGCCCAGGGCAGTAACTCCTGTTTGCACGTCACAAAAGACAGCTCTGGGTCTCATAACTGATACCACTGATTTTACACATGTGTATCTCTGCAAGTGTGAGTGTGTGTGTGTGTGTGTGTGATTAGTTATGACTGTGAAGATATATACAGCTTTTTGGGGTTGTTTTGTATTGGGGTACTACGTGAGTCAGTGCTCACTCTATGCAAAAATTTTGTAAGCATTTGCAATAATGCTCAGTATATTAAGGAGATCTTTTAACTTTATTACACTTTCTGTACAAGAATAAAAAAAAGTGATTTGTATTTAAATGATTTCAATTGCAATCTTGTAAGAACTCTTAATAAAATAATCATTGATATGAACATCTTGTCTATATCATTTTATTTAGCAGTAGCGTATTCCAGAAACAAAACCTAAATACGCAGCACAACCCACACGGATAGAAGGGGCTCCCTGTACGTTTTGGGTAGGAAAGAATAAACGCAGTATAAACATGTAGGAACATTTAGAGCAAATAAAAATATATGCATATGCAGACTTGTGAATGGTGGAATGTAGAACTACACATATATGGTTGACCTCTGTCCAGTACTAGAAAAATACTTCCTAATACTTGACCAGGAATTAAATATGTACGGGCATTTAATGCACCCCTTTTGTATCCTTGACTTACACCTTGACTTATAGCAGATATGCCTAAATTGCATAGAAAAATGCTTTTCAAACTTTTTCTGATCAAGCCCATCTTCAGGATCAATCTTTTGGAGAGAGACACTCTTAATGACAATTGTATTAATGTCCAGTGCCCTCTGTTGTTGAAGTGATGTCATGCACACAACGTATGATGTCATTTCCACCATCCAGCGTTTGAAATGTACTTCTACCTCCTCTTTCCTTTTTAATGCCTTGTGTCTCCTGGCTCCTAGCTTGCACATTCTGAATGATGCACAAGCTATGGGTAGGCCCAGGGGGTACCCATTTTACTTTTATTTAATGTGGGATTATGTTTACAATTTTAACTGTTAAATATATGTTATTTATGCTTTTTGAACCATTTGAAGCTCATGCCACATTTGTTTTAAGGTGGGCTTGTGCCTATGATAATAGAGGATCTCTTTTGTCTTTATTTTGCTTCCTTGGACAGTTTTGATAATAAGTGGCCACTTTCAACATCTCACATATATATATGACCTACTGTATATGTACCTGCCATATTTAAATGAATGTAAACGTAAGTATGTCAAAGTTTCACTAAGAAGAAAGTAACACTAGAGAAAATTTGCTAAGAAACACATTTTTCTGGGACCACATCTTGCATTGTGATAAATACGCATATTTACTACATTATAACGTCTGCTGTATTTGCACGAATTATGCCGAAGCCTTACGAAGTGAAAATGCACAAGTAAGTCAATTTGCCCCATAGAGAGAGACGCAAAGAGTTGCACCTTAGGAGGCTAGAAGGTCACAAGGGGAAGCAAAGTGCAAACGAATAGAGCTTTGTACCTCATTCTTGCACTTTATACCATGTACACCCAGTTCACAAATAAGCTCATTTTTCGTCATTTTGATTGTTGGTGATACATTTTCTTTCTTTGCTGCTTTATTTGACTAGGCAGGTTTATTTTCAGCTACACAACAACACAGAATGTTCAGGCCTCCCGGATGCTGCCAGATACTTTGCCATCATTCAACGCTCGGCATGTAAGTCTTTGCTGTGTGACATGTAATTACCTCCTTCGGGATACAATCTAAACTTCTGCTGTTCAGGCAGCAGAAAATGGATTCCAGGGATGTAGCATTTCCATCCAACCCCTCTGGTAATGATAGGAGTGAAACATCTTCAGCAGCTGTTTGTGCAGGTGTTTGGATCCATACGTTCTTTCCTCCTCAGGGTTCCCTCTTGCACCCGCTATGCACATGGATGGAAAAACCAGCATGCAAATGGGAAGGGGGGGGGCAGAATTGTTGTTGCAAAAATATTAGGATCATAGCTTTAAATCTTAAACCAATACAACCAAGATCAATAAAAATGAATGTTGTGAAAATACTATATGTGCATGCACATACAAAATAAGCATAACTCAGAATACAGAGAGTTGACCACTTACAAAGGGCACCTTACATTTAGTTCTGAATGTAGAGATTAAAATACATTGTGCACGACTATTGCTATCAATTTAATCAAGGAGGCTAGCTTGTGTGAGATAATTATAACAAATAAATAATGAACATAGGCATTTTACCATTTTGTTTATGTTAATGACCACCAGTGGATGTTCTGCCTCTGGAGTCTATGGATAAAGATTTTCTTATCAGAGCAACTATGGCTGCTCCCATTCATGTGATGCAAATGCAAATATCAGTATATTTTTGTGGAGAATAATGTAGTTACATGGGAGTCCCCAAGTCTAAAGTTACTTACAGATGGCTTTCATCTCACAAAGGAAGGCTTTAGGGAGTTAATTATTTATCTTTATTGCAAAAGGGATCCTAAGAATTGTAATCCACATCATTTTAAAGCCAGCTGCTGACAGAAGACTTAACATAAATGTTTTGATATTGCTTATTATATTGTGCTGGAGGCAGAAGAAGAATAGAGACAGGTATGGGACCTGTTATGCAGAATACTCAGGACCTGTGGTTTTCCAGGTAACAGGTCATTCCATAATTTGGATCTTCATACCTTACATTTACTAGAAAATCATTTAAACATTATATAAACTCAATGGGCTCATTTTGCTTCCAATAAGGATTAATTATATCTTAGTTTGGGTGAAGTATAACTGCTGTTTTATTATTACAGAGAAAAGGGAAATACTTTTTTAAGTTTGGATTATTTTGATAAAATGGAGTCTATGGGAGACAGCCTTTCTTTAATAAGGAACTTTCTGGATAACGGGTTTCGAAATAACAGACCCCATACCTGTACATGGCTGAACCGATCTAAAAATATGGGTCAACAGAATACGAAACGAGCCCAACGCAGTAAAACATGGCTAACTAGTAACCAAGACAATCAGATGCCAACTTGCTACATTGCCCTAAAGGAATGTAACAACAGCTGGCACTGGTAACAGTAACACTAGAAAAGAAACATGCTGACAAAGCATAAGGTGCAAATGTATTGTTTTCTCTTGTGACAGATGTTCGGATTTGAGTTAAGTATCTGTTAATTAAAAAAAAAGAGAGCTGGAGAAACAAAGAGATGAAGAGATCACAAGGGGACAAGCAGACACTTGTGGCACTAAATGCCATTAACACTTTTATGTTATGTTATAATTTTTCATACTTGCAAAAAAATAAATAAAGGTTGTCACAGTGAATGGCCATATTGTTTTTTTTTTTTCATTCTGCTGTGTGAGAAAAATACTCTAGGAAAATTCTCAATTCACAAAGGGGTCATATAAAATGCTCTTAATGTTATATTGACAAAGGTCTCAAGACAGACCGAAACATTGGAATAACTTTTTCTCTTTTTCACCATATTTTAAGTCCTGTGAGTACCTTGCTTTACATGATCTACTCGTGTATGTATATATACCTTTATCAAGGAAACACCGTGCAGAGTGAAGTTTCACAATAAATAGCCAAAGAGAGGCTAGATGATTAAAGAACCCGCCCACCCAGTGACATCATGATAGTGGAAAACACACCTGTGGAGATAAAAAGAAACACTGGTTGTAACAATGGGCTCCTGTGTGTTGTATGGTGTGCAGAAAGGCACACTCCTCTGTATCCGCCAACCTTCGTCGTGGGACCAAGGGGTAGCTAGTGAGTCGATTGACCACTACTGTAGAAGTGGGCGGGGGCAATCCCTACTTAAAGGAAAACTATACCCCAAAACGAATACTTGAGCAACAGATCAAATGAAGTGGCATATTAAAGAATATTACCAAACTGGTATATATATTTAAGTAAATATTGCCCTTTTACATCTCTTGCCTTGAACCACCATTTTCTGATGGTCTGTGTGCTGCCTCAGAGATCACCTGACCAGAAATATTTCAACTCTAACTGTAAAAGACAGAACTCTGTCTGTTAATTGGCTCATGTGACCTAACTTTATAGTTTGTTTGGTATGTTTGTGTGCACCGTTGAATCATACGATCCCAGGAGGCTGTCCTTATCTTTTAAAATGGCTATTTTCTATTTATGATTACCCAATGACACATGCTACTAAAAAAATATATTATTATGAAAATGGTTTATTTACATGAAGCAGGGTTTTACAAATGAGTTGTTTTATGCAATATCTTTTTATAGAGACCTACATTGTCCGGGGGGAATAGTTTTCCTTTAAAGTGAACCCGTCACCCCAACAAAATATTCAAAATCATATTTTATCACATTAGTCAAGCAAAATGAACATTAATTACACTATATAAATTATTTTAACATTGTTTTCTTCAGTCTGGGAATTCATAATTCTAGCAAGAAGATAGGAGCCATTTTGTGGACACTGTTATTAAGGCAAGCCTTGCATCATCTCAGAATCTTATTTGTGCACCAGAATGGGGGACCCGATGTCTATCCCCATGTCCTGGCTACACAATTAAATGGTTAAGAGAACTGGGGGAATGTGTGGGGAGCAGTGACATCTAGGAAGTGCTGAATGGAAAGTGAAAGTAATTACCTGCCCGCCTCATAGAGGAGTGTCAGACAATATTTGATTGACAGCTGAGATTTTTAAATGAGCTTAAAACAGCTACGAATGCTTTAATAAAAATTTTAAATTGGATTTCATGTTTAATTTGAAAAAGACTTTTATTATACAGATTTTTGTGTCTGGGTGACGGGTCCACTTTAAGGGGAGACTTAGTAGACCAGACGGTTCTTAGTCCAATTAAACCGGCTGCATAACCTAGTGTTGGTACACTAGGGGAGTGCTCAAGAAACTGGACTGAATATCCAGGTGGCACCTACTGTGTGGAAGCCAAGGACTGAGGTCAATTGGATTAATACATTTGCCATACGTCTTAGCCCACGTATCTGTGTATGGGATAAAGCAACGTGCTACTTACACAAGTGAGGAGTGCCTAGACCGAGAACAACAACAAGAGTCACTTACCTGTGTCCTAAACCAGTGGATCCGGTTTGGCATAGGTGTGGGAAAGGGAAATAAAAACAAATTCTAAGCAGTAAGGTTAGGGCATAACACTTTGTATTGTGCATTTGACACAGAATAACTTAACTCATCTATCCCATTTATCCCACATAGCACAGAATATTGTGTCACAGCATCCCATCCAATTAAAGAGTTCACATTGAAAACAATGGTGCTTTGGTATGCTAATGACAAGGTTAAATGCATTTAATGAGTTTAGATAACACAGTTTCTTCAATTAGTCGGGACGCATTTAACTCACAAATCCAAGTGGCTGCATCTGTATAGAAAAACAGACTATAGATAGAAATCCAAAAAGTCTCTAAGTTGTCCAGTGGACATACTGTAGGATAATCAGCATCCATCAAGTCATAATGCAGTAATGCAGTAATAACCCAGTTCTAAATAAAACAGCCGAGCTGTAATAATTTGTTGAATCCCCTGGGAGCAAGTGTATCCAACTTGAAAATACAGCATGATTCGATATGGAGGAGGCCAATGGTCTGGTCACCGCCTCTGCTTAGTGGTGGTTGGTGATCAATAACCATGCACTTAAATGTTGGGAGCCCATGTAGACCATGTATATATATATATATATATATATATATATATATA
>CM044435.1:8269656-8292547 GCA_024363595.1 Xenopus borealis
TAGATAGATAGATAGATAGATAGATATAGATATTAGCTTTCGCAACAGTAGTTGTTCTTACAATGCTAATATCGTGAACTGCAACCTGAGCACCCCCTGCTGTTCAGCAAGCATAAGGGCCAGGCAGAATGGCAAACATTATACCAATAAACCCAATAGAATGGTTTTGCTTGCAATAAAGATTGATCATATCTTAGTATGGCTCGAGAACGTGTTCTATTTTATTACTACACAGAAAAAGGAAATAATTTTTAAACATTCGGATTATTTGAATGAAATGCAGTCTATGGGAGATGGCCATCCAGTAATTCAGAGCTGGGGATAATGGATACCATACCTGTACCGATTAAAGCAGTAATCTGTAACTAGAATCTGAGGCTATTTGTTTCTCTAGGTTTATTCAATCCACAATGTGATGCTGCTAACACAGGGAGCAACAGGATGAAACATAGTCTGGGATGAGAAAAATTAATGGAGCCCATTCCCTGGCTGTGTATGACTATTAATCAGACACATCAGCATCTAATATCTCATGTTCTGTTGAGGGAATAAGATGTTACATGTTGATTTTTAAATGACACAAAATGTTCTGTCACGCAGGACTGATTTGTGTTATTGAAATATTTTTCTTTTGAATCAGGGCTTAGGACTCACTTAAATACTCTCACTGTAATTAATGTCCCATGTCTAGGCTTTCCAAGCAGGTTGCATATCTCCCATTATTTCAGGGTCCATTAACATATGTAAGATGAAAATATTGACTTTCTTTAGGGGGAGCTTCATTAAATGGAACAGAGATAGAAAGCGATTTAATGGTTTCCAGAAATGTCTGGGTGTGAGGAACCATTAGGACTGACTCGTTATTTCTGTTATCAACAGCAATTCCTTAAAACACTAAAATCCTTACCAAAGGAGGCAACCTATATTTAAAGGGTCATTATACATTATTATTTTTCCCTGTGGACTGGCCTTTCAGAGGCCATTAAGGGATTATTTTATGATTTATATGGTATGGCTTTGATTACTAAACTACAATGTGTACATTACACGTAATTAATTCTACCATTTAAAATGTTATTCTTGAACTGATAAATATATTTTTTAGCTGTTTTATCAGTGTGGTTATTTTGCCTGTTCTTTCAGAAAGAGCCAACACTTCATGATGGAACTGCTTTCAGATAAGCTATTGTTTCTCCTACTCAATGCAACTAAAGGAGTCGCGACTCATGTTAGCTGGACTTGGTATTTTACTATTGAGTGCTGTTCCCATATCTACAAGTAGGTAGGGCATGGGAGCATTATTAGTAATGCAGGTATCAAGAAGCTGCTATCTGATTACCTTCCCATTGGTGTGCTGATGAACACCTGGTGATATCTCTCCGAAGTGCAATGCAGCAGTAAAAAGTGGCTGAATTTTTTCAGAGCACAAGTCACGTGACATGAGGGCACCTGTGAAATGAATAACATCAATTTCATACAGATCTCTAAATTAAATATAAAAAAAACTCTTTGCTCTTTTGAAAAATGTATTTCAAAGTAGGATTCTACTGGAGGAGTGCTAGTAACTGATGCATTTTGTAAAAACACATGTTTTCCCATGACAGAATCCCTTTAAGAAATTAAAGCAAATGTTCTATTTGCTTTAGTTGCAGCTTTGCTTGTCACTTAGCCTTACATAATACAACATTTGTTTCACAACAGAGCAGCTATTGGCTTGTTATCCCCACCCTCAGGACTTCTGCTGCTGTAAAATAAGGCTAGAAGGGCATGTGGCTTAAGGGGGAAATGTAAACAGAACAGGAGTATTATTGGTTTTAGTATAGCCTGACTGGAGTTCACCATTGGACCTTCAGGGTCCACTTCTCCCAAAACGTTGATGTCAAGAAGACCCCACACACAGAGGCCCAGCTCCATAAACAGGCACAGCTTATTCCAAACTCCCACCTAAATAGCTGTTATCCCATAAGGTCAGGAGGCAGTGGTTGTGGGTTAAAAGGGCCCACCAGGTTTTTCCGCAGTGTCACACTGTCCCAGTCTGCCTCTCAATGTAAATGGTGTATATTTCACTAACAAACTATAGCAATAATGAGAAAGTTTTGCTCACCACTATTTTAACCATTCTCAGATGTCCTGTCTGTCTCCCCATGATGACTTTTTTCATTCTGCTTGTTGTCAGGCCCCACTAGGGGCCTAGGTAATGTGTTCCCTAATAATAGGGTCCCTGTAAGGGGGAGGGCCCTACTAACCCGTGATTTTCTGATTTATTTTAAAACCATCAAAAAGTTTCTTAGAGTTACATTCTCTTTTATTAGGCTAAAATGTATATTTGGGGTTGTATTCACTTTGCTCACATAGCCCAACTACCACTCCAACAACGCTGCTATCATTGCTCTTCACCAGTGTTGGACTGGCCCACAGGATACCAGGAAAACTCCCGGTGGGCCCAGGTGTCAGTGGGCCCTCTTGCTTCTAACAATTTGACCTATTTCATGTTCATTCCCTATTTCGTTATGTGGAAAAGGAGGCTTAATAATGGAAGAATAGAGTATAGTAAGTAGATCCAAAAGAATAGAAGAATAAAGAGGTTAAGTGAGGAGAGAAGGAATAATAGTTTGGAAAATTGGGTCCCTGGTCTAAGGTTTTCTAGTGGGCCCCTGGCATCCCAGTTTGACACTGCTTTTCACTATAATAAAGATCCATTAGGATGAATAGAAGCTTGCACAAGCAAAAATATCCAGCAATGCATATCTCACTGGCTTCTGTTGCATCATAGTTTCCGGCCATAGGTCTTTTGATAAGATTATTACATTGAGTTCTTAACAACCATGTACAGATGGAGCAAACTATACAGCTGATACAATACATTACAATATAAACATATAATAACACTTATTTCTATGGCTGTGATCAAGCCTGCTGTTTAAATCCTCTTGTCTGAGCATTCAGTTCTGAACTGTAACAACACAAGGAGACAAACGCTGTTCATGGACTGGGCTTTTGTGGGAGGTCTGTAAAATGTTTTCTTGCCGCAAATGTTAATCCCTTCACACTAACATAAATTGGCACTTCTTGGGTAGACTTCAAAGCAGAAAAATAATAAAGGCTTATGGTTGGTGGAATCTCTGAATAATAACGAAGGCATCTTTCATTCAGTATCTAAATGGAACTATTATATAACACTAGACAGAAGGGGTAGGCGGGATAGAGAACAACACATTACAGCATAACAAAAAGGAAAGGGCTGAATTTTAGTAAAATATAAACTTTTTTTGAGAAGATCAATCTCTTTTAAATTTTGAAATCTATCACAGATGGAAGATGGCCCCTTTGAACTTATCTGCGCAGCTCTGCAAGTGTATAGCAATTCAGCAGAAGGGAGGCTTCTAAAGAGAAAGGGAACTTAAAGTGAAGCAGTGAAGCAAGCAGTGAAGGGGGGTGGAGGTGGAGGGGGTCAAGGGTTTATTTCTTCTTTAAGGGGGGGACATGATAATTATGTATACATACATAAGGGGATCATATAATAATTATAATAATATAATTTATTAACCAGTAGGTCCTTCCAGCAGACATGAGGGCACCCATTCCCATTAGAAGAAAGGAGGTTCCATCTAAATATTCAACATTTTACAGTGAGAGCTGTGAAGATGTGGAATTCTCTCAGTGGTACAGGCTGAGACATTAGATAGCTTTAAGAAGGGGTTGGATAGCTTTTTAGCAAGTGAGGGAATACAGGGTTATGGAAAATAGCTCATAGTACAAGTTAATCCAGGGACTGGTTCGATTGTAACTTACTATTTCAAATAATTATAGTTATCATTTTACTGTCAGAATCTAACATAGCAGCCTCTACCTATTCAGAATCCCCTGCCCCAGAGACAGAAAGAAATCTAATGCTGTGGGGGATTCTAAAGCAGAACAAGTTCTGTAATAAGATCACCATTTGTTTTAGCAGAATTATGATAATACTACAACTTCTACTTGACTGGGTGAAGAGTTCAAGCTGAAAGAAAAACCTGAAATCAAAAGTTATTTTTTAAGAAGAAGCTGCTGCAGCAGAATTGCTGATTGCAACATAGCCATGGGCAAACCCGAAGCACAATGCTCATTAATCAGCACAAACAGGAACCATGGTTCACTACAGTGTGCTTTCTAAAGGAAAAGTAAGCTCTCTTGCGGTTTATTTAAAGGGATATAAAATTAGCCACTTTGAAACTTCTAATACAGTGTTTATTGTCCTTTATTTCAGCCATTCTAGGTACAGGTATGGGATCTGTTATCCACAAACCCATTATCCAGAAAGCTCTGAATTATGTCTCCCATAAACTCTATTTATCCATATAATGCAAATTACCTTTTTCCTCTGTAGTGATTAAACAGTACCTTGTACTTGATCAAAACTTATATAAAATTTATTATTATGGGAAGCAAAACCAGCATGTTGGGTTTATTTTATGTTTATGTTTCTAGTAAAGGTATGAAGATCTGAACTATGTCAAGATCCGTTATCTGGAAAACCCCCAAGCATTCTAAATAACAGGTCTCATGCCTGTACTAGGGAATCCTGCAGTGTTGATAAGATCTCTGACCATTGTGAGCCAATTGAAAAATAGCTAGAATCTAGAACAATTATGGGACCTGTTGTCCACAATGCTCGAGATCTGGAGTTTTCCAGATAACTTTCCATAATTTGAATCTTCATACCTTAAAGGGCACCTGCCACCCTAAGAAATTATTCCAGATTCTATTTGACAATCAAAATAAACTTTATACTTACACTATATAAACTATTTCTTCAGGAATTCACAATCGTAGCAAGGTGAAATGAGCCATTATGTAGACAAGGAAAGCTTTGCATCACAGAAGTGCAGAATGGAAGGTAAAAGTAATTGTTTGCCCAACTCTTTGCCAGAGGACATACCAATTAGGATTAATTATATCTTAGTTTGGATCAAGTACAAAGTACTGTTTTATTATTACAAAGAAAAAGGAAATCCTTTTTAAACATTTGGATTAGCTGGATAAAATGGAGTCTACGGGAGACAGCTTTTCTGTAATCCGGAGCTTTTTGGATAACAGGTTTCCAGATAACGGATCCCATTCATAATAGGGACCTTTGGCTTTGTGTTACTTAAAGGGGTTGTTCACCTTTGGGATAACTTTTAGTATGATGTAGAGGGTGATATTCTGAGACAACTTGCAATTTTTTTGAGTTATTTAGCTTTTTATTCAGCGGCCCTTCAATTTGCATCTTAACAAATCTGATAACCCGAGTCCAAATTACCCTAGCATTTATTTGAATAAGAAAAAGAATATGAATAGGAGAGGCCTGAATAGAAGTATCAGTAAGAAAAAGTAAAAACAACAATACATTTGTAGCCTCACAAAGCATTTGTTTTTTTACAAGAGAGTCAGTGACAACCATTTGAGAGCTACAGAGAGTCAGATGAAAAAATAAAATAACTATAAAACTATAAAAAATAAAAATTGAAAATCTGCTTCAAATTGGCCGTTCTATATAGAACATATAAAAGTTACCTTAAAGGTGAACCACCCCTTTAAGCTAAACATTAAAGCCTATGATTATGTGTGTTTCTCACACAAACGCATCAGGAAATGTGTCTGAAGTAAAGCTGTTTTAATTTTCTCCATTGACTGAGAGTGCGCTGCTTACTTGTGTAGCTCGCCTGTTTTTTCCCCATGCTGCAGTTTGGGGTTCTGCACCCTGACCATCAACTCAGAGAGGTGACTGACCTGTATTTACCGAATATACTGAAGGGTTTTTATAAGCTTCAGGTTTGGAGTGTGAGCATCCCAACCTGCCTATTAGTTCAGTGAGAGCTTCTAAAGTATTAAAGGATTAGGACGGAGTGAGCACATCCATATTGTATATGTGTAAATTGATTAAGATAGACATACACTTGTATGGCAATGCCAACAAATCTTTTCCAGATCTAGCCACCCACTTGCAAATGAATTTAGAGAATCCAGTTGTTTAGCCCCTGTGACAATAATTGGGTCACAATGCAGACGTGTTGATAGAGGACCACATTAATCGATAAATAAAGCTTTATAACTTACCAATAACGTTATAACTCTATAACTTGCCTCTCACAATGAAGCTTTATAACTTGCTGTCCTTTAGATACTGGGTCATAATGCAGATCCCATTCATAAACATATTAACTAGCAATGGTTAGCGCGGGACGGGTTTACTTCTCCTTTAATGCTTGCAACGCCAAACACAGGAACACAGAATAGAAAGATCAGATGGGATTCTCATTGGAGGATTTGTTTGTATTTTAATGCTGCAATTAAAACGTCATTCACTTTTTCATCACCTTCTATAGAAAAGTAGAGGACCCAGTGGGGCAGCTTGTACAGATGGGTTTTGTGTTTCTTTAATTGTGTTTGAGGCACAACAGTAAAGGGGTATAAGGTTAGGTGTACAGGGCTCCCTTGTGCCTCATGTATAAAATATTTTCATATATTAATATGAAAATATTTCTGCAGTCAAAGCATCATGTTTTCCCCTCAGATGTTTGACTACAGGATAATATCAGTATGCCATTATGTTATGTAACTGCTAAATCTTAACTTTGCACCCTGACAGGGTTGTTTATGAAGAATACTGTTGTATCTATAATTGTGTAACAGGGGAGCATATTCACCCCCCCCCCTCATTTACGGCTGTTTCTGTTTAAAAAAAGGATGTGTGCACTAATTAGACAGTGCCTTAATTAAATAGAAATTCGGAGGCTATATAGATCTTAGACACACTGTAGATATACAATCTAATTCTAGAAGGAAATTATTTCTGAACATGGAAGTCTTCTAAACATTATCTAATCTGCAAGTAAATAACCAAATAATGACCAGCCCGATAAAAGCAAGTGAATTATTTCTTAATCCCAAAATCTATATTTCTAGGCCTGATATTTATTATAGTAATAACATGACACAGTAGAGGGAGACGAATCATTCGATTATTGTGGGGATTATTGATAAAAATGTCAACAAATCAACAAGAGAAGCATTTTGTGGTTACTGCCAGAGAAGTGTTTACAAAGCCCCAAATAATTTCTTCCCATTCCTAGAGATAGCAAACAAAGACAAAATCATGTGGCAGATCACTTTTTTTTTATTTACGAGATTTTCTTTGACTGCCAAATCCAGGGCTTGATTGTAAACCATGTGGTCCCTGTTTGCACCTGGCCCACCTCCCCCGAAATACTTTTCTAAATAAATTGCCATTATATTCCACCATAGCTATTACCTACAACCTAGGCACCAACCCCTAAGGTTGGACTGTAGGGCCATTGCCCTTCAGGAGTTTATATATATATATGCCTTGCTGATGCACTTCCTCTTTAGACTTGGAGCATCCAGAGACAGGATCAAAGACCTTGGTGGCCCGTCCAGGTGGGAGGCTGTTTCTTTCCTAAGTAGTTCTCACCCTAACCAGGTTCAGTGTACCGTTTCACTACTTTCGAAGTCCTACCCTCAGAAGCCATGTTCCAATATCTTGCACTGATGAGATCTAACAAGATTGAAACAGACTGTCTGCAAGTTTGGATAAATGGCTCTGAACCATTAGGCTGTATCTGTGCATAAAACCAGTGGTTCTGGATGCATAGTTGGCCAAAGGGACATAAAGGAATGATTTGCATGTCTCAGCCCATGATTCCTTATGGTAGAATTAAAACTCAAATTTTTGGTATGTAGGCAATTCTATGTGTAAGCACGAAGGTTTCACTTTGCATCATTCCTAAGTAGTAAGGTGCTAGTAGTGGGATGTGAGCAAAAACAGGATAGAATTACTGTTGAAAAAGGAGCCCAGAAGATAGGCTTATGAATAAGTGCCCACCGTTGGAATGAAATGCGTCAGGCTTGAATATGTCCTAATAAAAATTTTCTATTTTTATGTATCATCTGGGCTCCTTTATCAACCAACAGTAAGTCAGTGGCATTTTGGCTTTTCATTTGTTTTAATTTAATCACATGACCGTTGGACTGGGGGTCTTTCTGTGATTAAACTACTGTGATGACAATGATTTTGATCTTATGGAATAAGATTTTTTGCAATCTGCATTGATCTCTGGACTATGATCAGTTAGTAGACTTATCACCTCTTCTGCCGGGCGACAATCCCCCAGAACGGTCTTCTTCCTGCCTTACGTCTGCTAAAATGAAGAATCATGTGAGCTTATGCACTTGCGGAGCTTCAATTTCCGAAGTCGCCCAAAGTTTTCTCACGAGTACATTAGCACAGGCGATTCTTTATTTAAGCAGATGGAAGGCAGCAAGAAGGCAGTTCAGGGAGATTGTCGCCCAGCAGAAGAGGCGATTAGTCGCCAGGCGACTAAATCTCCCCAAATCTGCCTGTCTGCCCCTACCCTTAAAGGAATAGTTCAGTGTAAAAACTGGATAAATAGATAGGCTGTGCAAAATAAAAAATGTTTCGAATATAGTTAGTCAGGGAAAAATGCAAACTATAAAGGCTGGAGTGACTGGATGTCTAATATAATAGCCAGAATCCAACTTCCTGCTTTTCAGCTCTTTAACTTTGAGTTAGTCAGTGACTTGAAGGGGGGCCACATGGGACATAACTGTTCAGTGAATCTGCAATTGATCCTTAGCATTCAACTTAGATTCAAAAGCAACATTTTTGGCTAACTATATTAAAAACATTTTTTATTTTGCACAGCCTATTTACCCAGTTTTTATTTTTATACTGAACAATTCCTTTAAGAGAAGAGTTCATTGTATAACTGATATCCTTCATTTATCAACCAGTGCCCTGCTCTGTTATCTGCCTCCCTGCAAGAAACAACTAATGAAAGTGTGCCTTTGTTCATCACACTTTTGTAAGAATGTCCACTTCTTTCAGTAAAGGCCTTGTTCATACATTTGGCTGTAATAGTTGCCCACTAGTCATGGTGGGCAACTGTACAAGTTAGCTGACTAGAGAAATCCATTAAATAACAATATTTCTGGTGAAACTGGCTGACATCTTTCCATGACTATTGAACATTAAAGGCATGTTGCTAGTACTGCCTTGGGTTTTAAAAGATTTGGGTAAACCACACCACAACAACAAATCATAATTCAACTAAAGAACCAACTTCTGGAACTATCTTAACATTTTTATTTGTAATGGAACCTTCCCAGCTCAGCAGAATTCATCAGAGGACCTGAGTTCTAAACATTTACACTGTTTATATAGATTTTGCACATGTACAGCTAACAAACTACCTTCATTTGCTAATAGATGCACGAATAAACATTTAGGAGATTTTCATGTTTTAAAAGCTTTATTTAATCAGTGGCTTCACATACTATAGGGCTTAATTAAATTTGATCCCAGAGATAAAGTACAATTATATTCCTTATAGTATCCATGGGACAATGTAGCATTCAATGACTTCTAAAGCTGTGATAGTCAAGTCTACTAGGTTTTGTTGGACTTTGAACAGTTGTTTTTAGTGGTTCACGTGTGCCTTTAAACAATTAATTATAAGACCAAGACACAGGGATAATTTTGGCTTTTGACCAAGATTTGTTTTTAGTAGATGAAGGGTACACCAGGTTCAAATAGCTTAAACCACCTTCCTCTGAATTAATGCATGAATTGACTGTAAATTTAAGCGCCTACTCTGAGTTGATGGTGCTTGTGTTTCAGGCAAAGTGGCAAACTGAGAAGTGATTGTGTGTTTAAGTCCAGATTATTTGCACTTTTAAACAGCAGGAACTTGCTTTCCCCATTTGCCACTACCCTTATTCTTTAAATTACTCTTCAGATTCCTAAACCTACCTCAATAGTCTCAAATTCCTTTGTGTGGCCTTGGCCTGAAAATCATAACATATTTTAGATTTTCCATCTGACAACGTTTTGATCAACCAGAAGTCCAAAGGGACATTATTATGCGAATTACTAGATGAATGTACAAAAATATTGCTTCAGTTGGCCCTTGAAATCTAAACAATGACATGAGTTCAGAGCTTATTTTGCTAAAACGTGATTATTTTTAAATCCCATTTACAAACGCCCCCACAAAACAAAGTGAATGTAACCTCAATTTACAAAAAAAAAGGATGTTCCTGTTATTGGGCAACAATGTGAAGCAATATTGCTCAGTACTGGGCAGTAATGATATCATACAGGCCTACTGATGTTTAGGATAAAATAATGGACATGAGTCCATCCAACTCAAAAAGAATATGGATTGTTGCATAAACTTCTGTTTAAAGTCTGCACTTGTTCCCATTACTCCTAAAGCAGAATATTTTATCCTACCATTGAGCCTACATTCATAGAATCTGCTGTTTATTGAAGTCATAAGACGGTACCTCTCATGAAGTCATAGACCACTACTATCCCACTGCTGCAGGTTTACAGAGAATGAAAAAAGTGCACATAATGCATGATTTTTATATGGAAATAGTAGTCAGAAACATATTATTTACAGCTAAATGGCATCCAACTTTTGGAAACCATTCTAAAAGAAAAAAAAATTAAAATTACATATCGTACATCAATTGCAATAGGTTATGGCTCATTATTCACGGTATCTGTATTTGTTTCAACTGTGACTTCCCAGTCTGCTTTGCTCACTTCGGGTACCCCTGCTTGTGTGTCCTCAGCCAGGTTATCAGCATGTGTAACAAGCTCTAAACTGGGGTGATAATGAGCAGGGTTAAGCAGGGTTAAGCAAACATTTAATGCAAATATTGAGCAGTTTTACCTTGAAGTGATGGCCAACATAGCTGATAGGCTTACCTGGGATTCTGATGAAAAAAATAAGCTCCGCTTCCCTTGCCTAGCAGGATAAAATAATACAAGTAAGTTTCGGGAGAACGAAAATTTCGAATTCACCATTAGCACTGTTCTACATCTTTGAAGGGTTTAAACTTCCTTCAGCTTGTAGACAGCAGTCAAGACTTTGGCAAAGATTATTATTGATCATTCTACAGTATGGGACTGTTATCTGGAAATCCATTATTAAGCTGCACCGTACATACTTACGGTATAGAGATCCACAGTACAAAACTACCCAGAAAACCACAGGTTCCAAACATTCTGGATAACAAGTACCCATACCTGCATTCATATTTCACATCACTCCATTGGCTATTACAGTATATTATCCAAGTCTATAAGCACCTCTGTCACTTTATTACTTGTCCTGTTTACTTGACATGTTCTTTATCCACTCATTATTGCTGCATAATCATTGGCCAGTATTAGTCATATACAAGGATTTGTCCAATGTTGGCACAGGTATGGGACCTGTAATTCAGAATGCTTGGGACCTGGGGTTTTCTGGATAAGGGATCTTAATTACTTCAGTCTACTAGAACATAATGAAAACAGCTGGTTTTGCTTGCAATAAGAATTAATTATATCTTATTTAGGCTCAAGTACAAGGTACTGTTTTATTATTACAGAGAAAAAGGAAATAAAGGAAAAAGGCTTTTCCATAATTCGGAGCCCTCTGGATAATGGGGTTCCGTATAATGGATCTCTTACCTAAAATAAAATGTCTTGGTCTGCGAGAGAATTATAATTAAGATGAAGCTCTATCTACAAGGTTGTTCACCTTTAAATTACACTTTTGTATGATGTAGAGACTGATATGCTGAGACAATTTGGTTTTCATTTTTTATTATTTGTGGTTTTATATTTATTTAGCTGTTTATTCAGCAGCTCTCCAGTAATAATGTAATAAAACTAAAGCAATAAAAAGTAGCAATAACAATGCATTTGTAGCCTTATATAGCATGTTTTTTTTTCTATGTGGTCAGTGATCCAATTTGAAACCCAAAATGAGTCAAAAGAAAAAGGCAGATAATAAAAATTATAGAAAATAATAATATTTGAATTAAGTGAAAAGTTGCTTAGAATTGGCCATTCTACAACATACTAAAAGTTAACTTAAAGTGGAACCACCCCATTAAAGCATCTGATTTAGTTTGTACTTTAGCCCTGCCAAATGAGTCACTGCCCCTCAGGCAGAGTGACCACAAGCTTATTTTCTACCTCCTCTTGTGTTATAATTCCATTACAAGAAATCAGAAAGGGAGTATTTTAGTAATCTATACCATGTCACAATATCATTTAAATGGTCATCTCCCAGCAAGTGCAGATATAGGTTTTCTAATATTCAATGTAAGAGAGATGCCATAAATCAGTTCAAGGATCCCTATTGGAGGGCCAACTTTTTTCCAGGGCCCCTTATCTAATAACAAGATTACAGATAAAACATTGGTATATCAGTCATTCAGGAATTTTCTAAGACAGCAAAGTTTTTACCTCCAACATAACCCACTGTAATAAATGTATGCCAGTGTAGACCTATTCTGCTACTGCAGGAACTCTAGTACTGATGTTCTTCATTGTTGCTCTACTGGAGTCCTGTGTCTCGCTACAGGGGAGAACGGGTACACTATGCAGCAGAGTTATCAAGATTCGAATTGAAAAATTGAATTTTGAAAATTCGAATTACGAGTTTATCTAGGCATAATTCGATTAGGAAATATTCCAAATTCAATTCAAGTTTTAAAAAAAAAAATGTGAAACTCACATTTTATCATGTACTGCCTATTTAAAAACTAAAATTCTACTATTCATCATCTAAATCGCTGTTTTGGCCTATGGGGGACCTCCAAGATCAAATTTGGAGTCATCTGGTGGACTTTGAAAATTCAAAGTTTTATTTTTAAAAAACTTTGATTCGAATTTTTAGGTACATTCTAATTTAAAACATTTGATTTTTTTTAAATAAATTTCAATTGGTCTAATTTAAAATAACTCCCTTAAATTCGAAATTTGACTCTTGATAAATCTGCCCGAGATTTGGCATGCCTCTACCCAGGGTCAGGACAGACTGGGCTTCGATAACCCTCCCTTGGAACTTCTCTAATCCTATATCACACACAAAAGGGAAAGGTTGATGTCTTTATTTGCAGGACATTGTAACTTTGAATAACTGTGATTCATTCAGCCTGTCAGCCAGGAGCAACTTAACATAAAATGTTATCTGGATTTATTCCATTTATGTGGTAGTTTCTTCAGAGTCCTGAGAAGGACTCCCTTTGGCTTTCTGTGCCCTGAGAAGTGCACACTTTGTTCTTCAGAGCCCGGCAAAGGCCCCCTTTCTTTCCACACCCTAAATAGAATGTGCTTTTCTGCCACTGGGGTTCCCTACACACATGTGGGAACTTGCAGCAAATTGCTTTCACTCTGCTGCTTCTCCCTCACATCAGCACTTCCTGTGTAGCACTTCTTTCCTGTCAGCTCACAGGGATGGGGACTCCTCCCCTCCTCACACAGAACAATATAAAGAAGAGACAAGTGTGTATAGCTCCATATAAAAGCATAAGAATTCCTCTCTAAAAATATAATTCTATAGGAAAATTCTACAGAGGTCCTATAAGAAAAACCCTACAGCATAAAATGCACTTCCTAGAGTTTCAAACAGTATATTTTTCCCTCACTGCATTGTGTAATAGTTCAACACTAAACTGGAAATATTGGCTGTCTTAATATCATAAACTCTTGGGGCATTATGTATCCAAATAATTTGCTGGATATGTGGAGCTGTTAAAGAGTCCCTTACGTATATTTCATAATGCTTCATTACTGCACTGTTCTAATTAAAGCCTTCATGATAAAGCCCTTCCAATCTGGTCGGTGTTGGGCCAGATATTTACAGCTGTGTCTTAGCTGTAGGCATATAAACAATACAATGTCTGACCTTTGTGGGGATTCATTTGCCTCCTGTTTATTTCAAATTAAAATGAATTACACATTTTAATTGCAATTAGTCTTTAGATTGGTACCAAATGGATTTATTGAGTACAATGACCGTAAAAGTCAATATCAACACCATTTATTTATCCGGGCCTCTATGTACCATGCAATTATAAAAAAAACTATTATCTATCATTCATAATAATATACACTATGCATATATTTTAAGCCAATTATTATGGATCTAACTACAGTTCTTCACATTTTTGCTTGTGGAGAGAACTCCAACCCATTTTATTTGCCACACTGAGCAAGGCACCAAATGTGCCATTACTGTACCAGGGTTGGACCGGCCTGCCAGAGTATCAGAGGATCTAGTAGTGAACCCCAACCATGTATAATTCCCATCAGTTTTTTTTTGTTTTCGCCATTGGCCTACATTGGACCTTTTACATTTAACACATTCTACATCAAATAGTTGTGAATGTTGGGTCCTCAAGTGGGCCCTTAGAGGCCCAGCCCAACACTGAACTATGCGGACTGTGCAAAAGCCCTAGAAATGCTCCTATAGCTTTTAAAGTCATTTTGTAATTCTGACAGATTCCTGTCACCGATCGCAACATGACTCAGTTATTTTATCCTGGGAGTAATAAAAGAAAAAAAAAATATTTTAAAATAATTGGTTTAGATGAAAGTTTTAAAAGAGATTGTTCACATTTATTCAATTTTTTATTCAATTTTTATTCTTTTATGATTCCCAGGATAAAATAACTGAGTCATGTTGCGAAAATTTTAGTGAATTCTCTACAGATTCGGTGACAGGAATCTGTAAGAATTACAAAATGACTTTAACATTGCTAGGGCTTTTGCACAGTCAGCATAGTTCAGTGTTGGACTGGGCCTCTAAGGGCCCACCAGAAGACCCGACATTGAAGGCCCACTTTCACAAAAATTTGGAGTTTGTCATGTCTACATAGGGCTTCACAAGGCTCTGTGAAACACATGTATATCCTATATGATGTATATGTAAACTTATTTCTCTAAATCTATCTATACTCTATCCCAGTCCCTCCCAAACCTTGGTTTTCTGTAAAAAGAAGAAGAGACTGGTGCTCCGTGTTCTGGTGTTTGTGAATAGTTAAAAGGATCAAGATATCTACTCCCTTCTTGTCAGGTTTCCAAGTGAGTCCCAAAAGTGAGGATAAGTAAGGATCTTTTGTCATTTACATATCCATCTGTTTATCTTTCCATCTCTCCATCCATCTATCTGTATGTACTTATATCTCAATAAACCTGTCTACCTATTTGTTTTTGTCTTTTTATTTAATGTGTGTTTGTAAGTCACATCATGCTCATCCACAAGCCTTTCAATTCTATAACAAATGTTTCTATAATTCTCTTAATGTTCACCTTATTAAAATAGTTCCATTTTGTACAATAATCATCTTCATCTAAGCAGTTTTTATATTGACTTCAGTCTCTCACCTCTTAATTTCAGCACCAGGAGTGTGACCATTGTTATGAGGATGACTGATACACTAATGACTGTGATGAGAACATACAGAGGAATGCCAGTTTTCTGGAAGAGAGAGAGAAGGAAAATTATTGTAAACATACTCACATCATTTGAGCTTGAGCAGGTCAATTTCCTCTATGTTTAGGTCATCTTTATATAGATTGGGGATGAGATGAGAAAGCAAAGTAGCCTATGATAGTTTTGAAGTGATGGAATATAGAATGCAGGACATCTTACCTGTGTTTCAACTATGGTGATGTTTCCAGACAGGGACGAGGATCCTTCAAATCAAACAAATCAAAACAATAAATAGACAGTAAGTACTGTAGCTAACATTATTTTCAAAGATGGACAGTAAGGACTGTAGCTAACTTTATTTTCAAAGCATTCTTGTAGAAGTATCATTTTTACATAGCAGAGCTGCTAATTTACACAGCTTGACTTAAAGATCTACCTATAAATTAAGATCTGATGCAAGACAAAAGCCTCTGATTTGAATATATACTATGATTAAATATACCATTGTGTTTTGTATCAAAGGAAAGAAAATATGGCTTGGATTGAATAAAAACCCACAAAAAACAAGACTTTTATATTCCTGTATAAATTAGAGAAGGACTACTAGGCCAAATTCTTGTAGTTTGAGGGACTTTACTTCAGTGATAAAGATGCCCTTTATTAATAATGATAATAATACTAATAGTGATGACTGAATCTGCCCCAAAAAGTTGCAAAACACATTACAGTTAATGGGTTTTTATTTGCCATGACTTTTTTTTGCACAAAACTTATTGGAGTCAATGGGTGCCACAGGTTGTTCACAGCAAACATTTTCCCTGGCAAAATGTTGCCGTGGCTTCACACAAAAAAATGCTGATGGCAAAATCTGCAATTTTAATGACATTTTGCTCATCTCTAAAACTAGCCCTCAAAGCTATTACTAAAGGCTTATTTCCAAATGTAATCATAAGTGCATAATCATGCGGACTTGAGCTAATACCACTGTTTTGGAGCCTAGCACTTTTGTCCATAAATGAGATTAACTTAATGGAAGAAAATAAATATGGAAACAGTTAAAGGGATACTGTCATGGGAAAAATGTTTTTTTTTTCATAACGCATCAGTTAATAGTGCTTCTCCAGCAGAATTCTGCATTGAAATCCATTTCTCAAAAGAGCAAACAGATTTTTTTTATATTTCATTTTGAAATCGGACATGGGGCTAGACATTTTGTCAATTTCCCAGCTGCCCCATGTCATGTGACCTGTGCTCGGATAAATTTCAATCATTCTTTACTGCTGTACTGCAAAGTTGGAGTGATATCACCCCCTCCCTTTCCCCCACCCAGCAGACTAATGACAGAAGGTAACAAGATAACTCCTTAACACAAGATAACAGCTGCCTGGTAGATCCAAGAACAGCACTCAATAGTAAAAACCCATGCCCCACTGTGTTCCATTCAGTTACATTGAGAAGGAAAAACAACAGCCTGCCAGAAAGTTCCCTCCTAAAGTGCTGGCACAAGTCACATGACCGGGGCAGCTGGACAAAATGGCTAGCCCTATGTCAGATTTCAAAACTGAATATAAACAAATCTGTTTGCTCTTTTGAGAAATGGATTTTATTGCAGAATTCTACTGGAGTAGCACTATTAAGCGTTTTCCCATGACAGTATCACTTTAAATGCTTTTCTTAGTGAAGCATTTATGACTTTAGTCTTCTTAAACTAGCTATTGTGTCATACATGCTTCCTTATCACGTCCCCTAGACATCCTTCTATGTTATAATCCAATTACAAGAAGCCATAAAGGTGTGTGTTTAGATCAATATGTCTTTAATTGCCTTTAAAATGCACACTCAATGGCAAGTGCAACTCTCTAGACTGAATCTATAGATCTATAGATATTTACCTGTGGCATTTGTGCAAGAAAATGTGCAGTTGTAGCAGCCCTTGAAACAAACACTAGCCAGTGGCATAAGTATTGAGGAAGCTGACCCCAGCCTCAGTGGGGTCCTGGAATGCTACTGCAATAAAGAAGCCTATGGAGGGACCCTGGAACAGGTGGAGCGGAGTAAGGCATGACTGAGGAGACAATAGGAAATTAAGGGGAGGTATGTCAGGTGCATTATGGGGATTGTAGGCAGAGGAAAGACAGGACAGAGCTGATAAAGGGGAGGAGAAAGAGCGGGAGATCAGTCTTACCAGGGAGAAGTCGGGGGAGGCAATGTTTACCGCCCGCCCGTAAGGAAGGGTAAGGGGCTATGATGTCGCAGCCATTGGCGATGTGGAGCTCCCCTAATGGTGAGCCAAAAAGGGGGGCTGGAGTGTGTAGGTGAGATTGGCATGGAGATAGGCTTAGGGGCAAGGAAGCACAGTAAGTGAGGAAACAGGATGGAAGCTTGCTTAGGATGCTGAACGGGTTGATTATGAGGAGTAATGTGAATTCATGATAAGATATGGCAAATGCTATGCAACCATAAGTGGTTAAAATGTTATGCAGCCTTAAGTGGCTATTTGTGTTATATATTCACAGCTCATTCATTTGTTATGCATATGTTACATTTAAAATTAATGGGATGGAGATGCTGGTGGATGGGTTTTTTCCCCTAAGCCTGGTGTGTGCTTAATAAATAAGCTGCGGCCTTTTCACCCATGAAATGTTGTGTTATATTTATTGGGGGGAAGGGGTTAAGAGTTAATTGACGTTATTGCATCATACGTAAGTCAGGGGGTTTATGACAAGATAACTCCTTAACACAAGATAACAGCTGCCTGGTAGATCCAAGAACAGCACTCAATAGTAAAAACCCATGCCCCACTGTGTTCCATTCAGTTACATTGAGAAGGAAAAACAACAGCCTGCCAGAAAGTTCCCTCCTAAAGTGCTGGCACAAGTCACATGACCGGGGCAGCTGGACAAAATGGCTAGCCCCATGTCAGATTTCAAAACTGAATATAAACAAATCTGTTTGCTCTTTTGAGAAATGGATTTTATTGCAGAATTCTGCTGGAGTAGCACTATTAAGCGTTTAATAACTATTATTGCTTCACATGACCTGTAACTTTGGGTCACCTGCGGGGGCTCAAAAAATTATTTGTGGGGAACCCAGGCACAGATAGTTATGCCACTGGCACTAGTTACATAGTTAGTTACATAGTTAAATTGGGTTGAAAAAAAGCATGGTCCATCAAGTTCAACCCCAAATTAAAACCCAGCACACACACCCCTACACTCTTTCACACAAACCATATATGCCAATAGCTATACTAACTGTAGAGTTTAGTATCAAAATAGCCTTTGATATTATGTCTGTCCAAAAAATCATCCAAGCCCCTTTTGAAAGCATCAACAGAATCAACCATCACAACATCACCCGGCAGTGCAGTCTAACACCTCACTGTGAAGAACCACCTACGCTGCTTCAAATGAAAGTCCTTTTCTTCTAGTCTGAAGGGATGGCCTCTGGTGCGGTGATCCTCGTTATGGGTAAAAAGGTCCCCTGATATTTGTCTACAATGTCCTCTAATGTATTTGTAAAGTGTAATCATGTCCGACCTCGCAAGCGCCTTTTTTCCAGAGAAAACAACCCCAACCTCAACAGTCTACCCCCATAATTTAAGTCTTCCATTCCTCTACCAGTTTAGTTGCACGTCTCTGCACTCTCTCCAGCTCATTTACATCCCTCCTAAGGACTGGAGTCCAAAACTGCACTGCATACTCCAGATGAGGCCTTACTAGGGATCTATAAAGAGGCATAATTATGTTTTCATCCCTTGAGTTTATGCCCTTTTTTATGCAGGACAGAACCCTATTTGCTTTAGTAGCTACAGAAGGACACTGCCCAGAATTAGACAACTTGTTATCTATAAAAACCCCAAGATCCTTCTCACTTAAGGAAACTCCCAAAACATTGCCATTTAGTGTATAAGTTGCATTTCTATTATTTTTGCCAAAGTGCATAACCTTGCATTTATCAACATTGAACCTCATTTTCCAGTTTGTTGCCCAGTTTCCCAACTTAGACAAATCACTCTGCAAAGTGGCAGCATCCTGCATAGAACCTATAGTTCTGCACAATTTAGTATCATCTGCAAAAATAGAAACTATACTTTCAATGGCCACATCCAGGTCATTAATAAACTTGTTGAAAATAAGTTGAAAAGCAAGGGACCCAGTACAGAGCCCTGCGGTACCCCACTAACAACACTGGTCCAATTAGAAAATGTTGCATTTACCACCACTCTTTGTAGTCTATATTTTAGCCAGTTCTCTATCCAGTTACAAATACTATGTTCCAGGTCAACATTCCTTAATTTAACCAGTAACCTTCTGTGTGACACTGTATCAAATGCTTTAGCGAAGTCTAAGTAAATCACATCCACAGCCATCCCAGAATCGAGGTCCCTGCTTACCTTCTCATCAAATGAAATTAAATTAGTCTTGCAAAATCTTTTATGCATAAAACCATGCTGGAACAAACTCATAGTATTGTTATTTGCTATGAAGTCCAGTATCCTATCTTTTAGGAAAAGCTTTCCTACCACCGACGTCAGACTAACTGGCCTATAGTTTTGAGGCAGAGAATGGTATCCCTTTTTGAATAGCGGCACCACATTAGCAATTTGCCAGTCTCTCTGCACCATGCCAGACCTCAATGAATCCTGAAAAATTAAGTAGAGAGGTTTGGCAATCACAGAGCTAAGCTTGTTAATTACCCTGGGATGAATCCCATCTGGCCCTGTACCTTTGTTTATCTTTTGAATTTCAGCATGTGTGAACCATGCATCATTAGATGTATTATTAGAATTGGGACTATTAATAAGGAAACCTTCATTAGATGGCTCCTCATTTGTGTAGACAGACGAAAAGTATGCCTTCAGAATCTGAGCTTGTTTGTTCTCATCAACCAGCTGACCCCCCCCCCTGATAATCAAGGTCCTACCCCTTCCTGTTTCAATTTTTTACTATTAATATATTTAAAAAATAATTTTGGATTCTTTTTACTGCTTACTGCTGTATCCTTTTCCTTATCGATTTTAGCTTGCCTGATAGCTTTTTTGCATGATTTATTGGCCTCCTTGTACCTTATAAATGATTTGGCTGTCCCAGCTACCTTGAAAGCCTTAAAAGCACATCTTTTCTTACCTACCTCAACACCACGTTCCTTGCTTGCAAGCAGAATATACTGATATGTATATTTATTAAAGCAACATTTTAAAGACTTCCCATTTTTGTTCAGTGTTTAACCCTGTGAAAAGCATTTCCAACTTAATATGTTGCAGAGATGCTCTTATACTGTCAAAGTTTGCACGCCTGAAATTCAATGTTTTAGTTACTCCCTTATAGAATTGCCTCTGCAACAGAATCTCAAAGGAGACCATGTTATGATCATTATTTCCTAAATGCTCACCCACACAAATGCTAGAGATGAGTTCAGTGTTATTACAAGATCCAAAAAAGTATTATTCCTAGTAGGTTCTTGAACAAGCTGGGATAAGTTTGCATATTTACAAACCTACTTGCTTTATCTGTCTTGGCAACCCCATTACCACAGTCAATGTCCGGATAATTGAAGTCACCCATAATAACTTGACCTAGTTGTGAAGCCGCTTCTATTTGTAAAAATAGATGGGCTTCATTAATCGTCACTTAAACAAGGTGGTTTATAGCATACAACAATGAAAATTTTCTTTGTAACCTTATGCCCAGTCGAAGTCTCTACCCAGAGAGATTCCAAACCCTCACCAGTGCCCGTAATGGTTATTTCTTTAGTGCATGGCTTTAATTCAGGCTTTACATACAAACACACTCCTCCCCCCTTTCTAATCCCTCTGTCCCTCCTAAAAAGGGTGTAACCATTTAAATTTACAGTCCAGTCACATGTTTCATCCCACCAAGTCTCAGTGCTTTTATGATTTCATAAGCTTCAGCATGTGTATATATGTATGTAAGTGCTAGTTTTATATTATCTGGTTATCTAATGGGAAAGAGAGTACACCACGTAATGGCATGAGCGATTTTCAAAAGAAAAGAAAACAATATACTGACAATAATTGTGGCTCAGTGAAAGGTTGCCAACAATCCTTATGAAATATGAGCCCTTTAACATGCACCACAACGTCTAATTACAGTATCAGGCAGCTAATTCATCTAGCCCTGTGTTATTATGGTGGTGAGACTCGGGACTCCGTCTCATCTCTCAGATTTAAGTTAGATTAATCCATTTCAGATGACATATTGATGGGATTTGTCACATGTAGTAAACGCATCATTATATCCCAATTTCCTTTATAGCTGTTATTATATAAACTGCTAATGTCTGTTAATATAGCATTATTAAAGCATTTGTGATATATCAGGCTGAAACATGTAAAAGGGTTTGAGACTACATGTTTTGACTGGAGCTGAGTATATAACAAATCTTACCAATATCAATGGCATATTAGATTGAGAGGGTGCTGAAAAAGTAGGTCTTGCTGTGATCACAGCATCCGTGGGCACAAGGTAAACCTATCAGCGCTGGAGCTCCTGTAGAGCAGGGTAGGTTGGTTTTGGTTGTATAAAAATAAGGTGTCCTGCCAGTAGAACCTCTTATAGGCTTTCAGTCCACATAGGGGCTTCCAAATAACCAATCACAGCACTTATTTGGCACTCTAAGAACATGGTTCATGCTTTTGTTGCTCCCCAACTTATTTTAGTTCTGAATGTTGCTCACTGGCTCAACAGGTTGGGAATCCCTGGTCTAGAGCATAAAATATCTGCTAGGTCTGAGCTTTCTAGTTTCTAGATGCCTGAAAAATCTGGTGAAGCTCTTTAATGAATATGCTTGTAGTCCAGGAAGGTTTGTGCATCTGTAATGTAATAGTACAACAGTTGGTGTGTTTTATTGTAAAATGGGTTTCTTGGTTTTTCCGCACCTTCTAACCACCCATCACCACTGTTTAGAAGTCCTTTAATCTTAGACGTGCAGACCGCTCTTAAAAATGAACATGAATTTGTACCAAAAAGAAAGGAACTGCAAAGAAGAGCTAACGAGATCACACAGCCTTATTAATAATATAATTAGATTGTGTGTGTAACTTGGAAACCATGAAAGTAATGATTAATGCCTCTAAAGATATTTGATAGGTGCAAATAAATTCATTCAAAATGCATTTTCCACACTTTGATGTGTTGTCATTAGTGATGGGCGAATCTACCCAGTTTCGCTGTGCCAAAAAATTAGCGAATTTCCAGCGAAATTTGGGAATTGGCAAAAAAAATTGCGAAACGAGTCGCGGCACGTTTATTTTAGCGAATTTTCGCTGGTGTTTCGCCCATCACTAGTTGTCATTGTTAAATCTTGTGATGAACAATGAAGAGTTAATAAAGTGCAATAGTGTAAGGGGTGCTAGTTACGTAAGCAACAGTTCACATCACATTCCACTAGTCTTGTAGAAGAAGGAATCACTCAATAAAACATAACATTTAATAGTTCATTTAAAATCAAATATATAAATATATATATAAAAACAATTAAAAATATGATGTATCCCAATCTGGTTTCACAGTTGTAAGGATTGAAGTATATCTGAGTAATGAAAATACTGGTCCCACCTAGATCATTACATCAGCCTATATGCC
>CM044435.1:8305302-8322352 GCA_024363595.1 Xenopus borealis
TATATATATATATATATATATATATATACATATATAGTGTGTAGCATTATTTTCTAGGAGTATTTATTAATATTAATACATACCATACTAATATTTTGGGTGGTATAACGACTGCTAATGGGTAACATGTCATTTCATAATATTTTATAGGGGCAAGGAAAGCCTTGGTTCAGAAGAGGTATAAGATGAAATTTAAAGAGGAGATAAACCTTCCATTGTGTTAACCATTTGTTTTTAGCTTTGTATCGAACACACACGAACTATGTAGTCTAATGGCTAAGCAACGGTGAGCCCTTAAAGTAAGTACAATAAAACAACAGTCTTTATAACATTAAAAACCTATATCAGGGGAGTCCAAACTGCGGCCCAAGGGGCAGGATGGATATGAATGCGGCCCAGCTTGAAAGCTCAGTTCTAGTGATGGGCGAATTTATTCGCCAGGGGCGAATTCTCGGCGAATTCCCGCGATTCGCCGCTGGCGAATAAATTCGCGAATCGCCAGCGAAATTTCGCTTTGCGAAAATTCGCCAGAAAAATGAGTCGCACGTCGGAAAGTTGATGCGACGCACGTCAAAAGCATCCCGCGACCCGTTTCGCTAATTTTTCGCCAATTCGCTAATTTTTCGGCAAAGCGAATCTCGGGAGATTCGCCCATCACTACTCAGTTCCCGAGAAAGCGTCATGTTGCAAAGGATATAGGAGGGAGACTCTGCCCATTGCCCAGTTAGTAGTAATAATAATATAATAATAAGTCTATTTAATATCTAGGTGTCCCTTATTCCAGTGTATACTGTAGTTCTATCTGGTTATCCAACTCGTATTGTAGTTTGTTTTTTTTGTGTATTTTATTTACTTTTACAAATGAAAAGTATTTGAGTATTTCATGTGTGGCCCCCAGACAAATTTTCTTCTTCCAATGTGGCCCTCGAAGCCAAAAGTTTGGCTGAGGTAGGTGACTTAAGCTCTTTACTCACAACATCTGGGCAGGTTAGCAAGAGTGGATAAAGTGGTAATGCCAGGGGAAGTGTAAGTGCTGGCATCTGTTCTCTGCTCAATACCTTGTGATAATGTAGTCGATTTAACACAAATACAGAAAAAGAATATCTGTTTATTTTCAAAATTTGGTTAATATAGGGGCACATTTCCTAAGGATCGAATTTCGGGGGTTAATTAACCCTCAATTTGACCCTCGAATTAAATTCGAATTAAAACCCCTCGAATTCGAACCACAGGGGGCTGTCATCTTGCAACTTTATTATACATCTTTGCAAGACTAGACTACATACACATGCTCAGTGCGGTCTGGGCTTCTTAGGGATCGTCATAAATGATCAAAAAACAAAGCTGCTTGCGTTCTGCATGGCTGGTAAGTAAAGCATGGGCTCCCCCTGCTGTTCATAAGTATGATTGTTTCCCTGCCAGAAGTTAGGGACTGTCTGACAATTCCTATCCACAGCACTAAATGAAGGGAGAATTTCACTGCATACAGTCAGGTTTCTTATAAAAACGGTACAGATTTTTTAATTAAAGTATATTGGATATAGATTTATTTTCCATTAAAGAAATTAAAAGGGGGATTTTATTTCTTTGCCTTTCCTTGCTCTTTAAGACAGGTGAATAATTTTTACCTGTTGTGTGATGGTCTTCATGATCCGTTATGAAATTACCAGTGGTCAGAACAAGCATGGTAGTTGGTTTAGCTGTTGTGATCATGGTACTAGTAGTGGTTCTTAATGTAGTAGGTGTTGCTTTAGTAGTTACAGGAGCTAAGGTTAAAAAGGAAAGTCATCAGTCTCAGTAATTTAAATCTGCATGAGCCTTTTTGTTGTGAAACACAATAAACACAATTAAACACAACATAAAATAATGTTTTGTGTCTATGAAAGTTTCCATTTGTCCCACCCTCACCAAGTACTAAAACCCTTTTATGGCCTTGGCCTCACCCACCCCATCTAGGTCTAGGGTCCCCAACCTTTTATTTACCTCTGAGCCGTATTCAAATATAAATGGAGTCCGGACGAAACAAAAGCATGAAAATGTCCCTGGGGGTGCCAAATAAGGGCTGATATGTTGTCGTCTTATGTAGACTCTTAGGCAGTACACATGGTTTTATGCAACCAAAACTTGCCTCCAATCCAAGAATTAAACAATAAGCACCTGCTTTAAGTCAACTGGGACAACATGAAAGAGGTTGGTGAGCAATATGTTGCTCGTGAACCACTATTTGGGGATCATTGACTAGGTCATGCAATCTGGTGGTGACAAGTGTAAAGCAACTAAACTTGTTGAGTAATCTTGAAAACGTTTCCCTGCTTATCTAAGGAAGCCACTAGCATGACCACTGAATGATTTTCAAAATAAATCAACAAGTTGTTTTAGACTTATCACTACTAGATGCTTTATATCATCTTTTGTATGAATGAATGTGGAAAACATCCTGTGAGGGCTATAGAGGCAGGCAAACCTAATCCCCATGTCCTGAGAAGAAACATACAATGCCCTCAAAGTCTAAACACCCTTTTCCCTAAATGGTTTAAGGAGAGAAACGGAGCACTGTATTATTGGGCCATCCCTTGCATACAGTGCTAGAGTGTCTCAGGCTTATGGAAGAAATCATTAAACTAATGGGTGACTTTAATATCTCTTTCACCTTTTTTCACCACTAGTCTGATGTTGAGTTTCATATCATTAAACCAGCCATGATGCTCCACACGACAGCAGTAAGTCCCTTCATCTTGCAGGGTTAAGCTCTTAATGGTAAGAGACACTGTTCCTTGTGTGATGGGACCATTTAGCTCATAGCGATTAGATGATGTAAAAGTCACTTTATATCCATCGGTCCAAATGAGAGGTTGATTGCACTTTGAGCTAGGGCAGGCATCCTTGCCCCAGCACATGGTAGTAATATCACTTGTGCTGCTTACTTTGTAGGTACATGGCAACGTAATTGATTGACCTTCTGTTCCGAACATGTCAAATCCACACGTGAGAGTTACTGTAATGACAAAACATAAGGTTATTTGACATTAAAAAAAACATTTTAAAATGATTTTACATTTTTTAAGAAACATCTTAAAGAACAGAGAACTAAAAAAATACTATCTGTAGTGTGCTATTTCTTAATATTGTCATGGTGAAAAGATACCCACAATTTCTGCTTTGTAAAAAGATTAATTTTCTCTTCCACAGCTCCATCTTGTGTGTGATCTATGAATGTCACACATTGTTCTCTCTGATTTCTGAATATATCATCACTGAGATTGTATCTGTATTAGCATGTATACTTGAATTTGTATAATAAAAAATAAGAGTTTTATTCAGAAGCTCTCCAGTTTGCAATTTCAGCAAACTGGTTGCTAGGGTTGTCCAAATTACCCTTGAAACCATGCATTGATTTGAATGAGAGACTGTAGAAGGCCTGAATAAAAGGATGAGTTATAAAAAGTAGCAACAATAAATGTGTAGCCTTACAGATAAAACTGACCTTGAGATATTTAAAAATGGGGAAGTTCAGGCTGAATAAATGTCACATACTTTCAGTATCTACAATAGCTACTTGTATATGTTTTTACTGGCAATTAAATATAAAATGCAGGACATTTTTATAAATACGGTGGATGGCTGGCCAGTAATAATGATTTCATTGCCCTAGCCAAATTCTTTCTTTGTTACTTTGAAAGGGTTCATACAATGCCTATTGTGTTTGTATGATACAGCTGTAAACATTTTTCTATCAATGGGTGTTTGTTTGAATTAATAAAAATTTGAAGACCACTTTATAGATCAGCAGTACAGAAAGAAGTATGTCATTATTAACACTGACTTTACAACTGGTCTTTATTTGATATATGAGTATGCCTGCTTTTACCTAGATCACTTGCTTCTTGTCTTGTAGTTTGGCATTCATACCACAATCTGATCAGGGGCAATCATACTCAGCAACTGATGATTGGTCCATGTGTTGGGACCTCAGCCAAAGTCATGTGGTGATGCCATTGGTTATAATCAGTGATTCCAGACTTCATCATTCCGTATTTATGTACAGAGTGCCAACAAGTTGTACTGCACTTTAAACAGTGGTTTATAATATATTACAAAACAAGGGTTACAGAATTAAGTAAAAGCTTACAGTCTAAATCAGTGATCCCCAACCAGTGACTCATGAGCAACATGTTGCTCACCAACCCCTTGGATGTTTCTCCCAGTTACCTCAAAGCAGGTGCTAATTTTTTTAATTTATTGCTTGGATGCAAGTTTTGGTTGCATAAAACCCAGGTGTACTGATAAACAGAATCTCCTGTAGGTTGCCAGTCCACGCAGGGGTGAACAAATAGTCAATTATATGCTTTATTTGGAAACCCCTGGAAATTTTTCATGCTTGTGTTACTCCCTGACTCCTTTTACATCTTAATGTTGCTCATGGGTAATAAAATTTGGGGAACCCTGGTCTAATGGGATGGGGAACCCTTCACAAAATTTTGTTGGATAGCATCTGTGATACTTTTCTTAAAGATACGTTGACTTCTGATAATTCAGCATGAAATAGGCTTCCTTTACATATGTGTTTGAGGAGGTGAACCAGACATTGTGGTAGGTAAATCAGAGATAGGTTAAAATTTGAGAAAAATCTTGGGTTTAAGGACAAGGTGCGTTGATGAAAGGAGAAGGCTGGTGAAGGCCAGAAGAAAGGACTGGGAGTGTGAAGACATGTATAGTGACAGAGCTGAGATATATGGGGGACTTATTGTTAAGGGAAAATGGAAGACAATGGTCCCTCTCATGTATCCCCAACAACAGAAAGGAAATGCCCCAAGCAACCAACATGACTGGCTACTTGACTTCTGCTCTTTTACTCTCTGGAGGTACTTATCAACCAGCAGTAGTGATGATTAAAAATTTTCACTGCAAAAAAAGTCCATAGACTCCAATGACAAAAAAAAAAAACTTTCAGTGCATTTCATGACCCTTTGTCATTTCACACATTTTTCAATGAAGCCAAACGGAACAGATTTGCTCATTACTGACCAGAAGCAAGTTCCTTCTTATCCTGTAACTGAGACTACAAGTACTGGTGGGACCCAGGCAGGAGCATAGTTAGTTGCTCATAATCTGTCTTGGTTTTGGAGATCTGTTTTTAAATGTGATTGGAGTATAGGAAAACATGGACAATAATCAAAAGTAAAGTGATTGTGTGAAATTAATATATTAATATTGTGAGCCACATAAATAGTGATGGGCGAATCTCCCGAGATTCCAGAGAAATTCGCGAATCGGCGAAAAATTCGCGAAACGAGTCGCACGACGCTTTGACACGTCGCGTTGTTTTCAGTGCGTCGCGTCAAAAACGACGCGCGACTCGATTTTCGGACGAATTTTTGGCAAGCGAAATTTCGCTGGCGATTCGCGAATTTATTTGCCAGCGGCGAATCGCGGGAATTCGCCGCGAATTCGCCCCTGCCGAATAAATTCGCCCATCACTACACATAAATCATGTTGTAATTATGGAACAAGAAACAGAACAACTTAACATTTAAAATATATAGATATATGATGTCTAGATCTATTTTTCAGCAATGACCCAGCAGGTATTTATAATTAAAATAAACCAAAAGGAAGTCTACTAATCATAGGTTGTAGTAGTATGAATTGAAGGGTCAATATGCAACGGTTTTTAATAAATATACTGTACATATATAGATAGATATGAATTATATGAATGTTGTAATATATTAATCATGTTCTGAATGATGTTGATAATAAATTAAAGCCATTAGTGAAATGTGGATAGATTCTTTGATCAAAGAGCATCCCATGTTGCAATGCATTATCAGGGCAAGGGAGGAGAATTGATTGCATGAAGATGGTAAATACTGATAATTAGACTTAAACCTGATAAGGCAGGAAATAGGGAGCTCCGTATAAGTACTATTGACTCTCACTATCATCAAAGAAAGGGATGAATTACTCCCGCTACAGTAACAGGACTATTGGTTTCAATATGGAATAAAAAGCCAGTGTTTAGCATTGGACGTGGAACTATAAGTAGCACAGAATGAACATCTGAAATATTTTCACGGGAAACAAATGGGCTGAACTGTGCATAGTGGAGCTATACACTGGAATATGGGACACCTGGATATTACAGTAAATAGATGTATTATATTGTTTTGACATTGCCTTGGGAACAAAGCGTTTCAAGCTGGGCCACATTCATATCCATCCTGGGTGTATGCAGCCCTGCAGGTTGGACACCCCCGATGTAAGCAATGTTGCATATTTCTTATTTTGCATGTTTTTGAATTATTTGCATTCCTGATCTGCGTATTTCCAGCCTGCAACTAAAAAAGTTATCTAGTTTTTGTTTTCACCCAGCATGACATTATTTTTCTATTCATCTTCAATTTTGGCAACAAGTTGGCAGTTAAAAACCCAAGTTCTGTCTCTCACTGTCAGGCTCACAGGTACCTTGGTTCTCTCCCTCAGTATCCATCTCAAGCTCCACAGGCCCCTTGGTTCTCTCTCTGAATCTCAGGATCCACAGATCCCTTGGTTTAGTTGAGTTGCTAGGGTCCAAATTACCCTAACAACCATGCATTCATTTATTTTACATAGTAATTTAGGCTGAAAAAAGACACACATCCATCAAGTTCAACTTTTGAACCCTATTTTAACCTGCCTAACTACTAGTTGATCCAAAGGAAGGCAAAAAAACCTGAAGCCTCTGCAATTTGTCTCATAGAGGGAAAAAATTCCTTTCTTACAGCCAAAATGGCAATCGGACTAGTCCCTGGATCAACTTGTTCTGTGAGCTATCTTTCATAACCCTATATACCCTCATTTGCTTAAAAGCTATCCAACCCTTTCTTAAAGCTATTTAATAGTGATGGGCGAATCTATCCCGTTTCACTTTGCAGAAAAATTTGCGAATTTCCAGCGAAATTCGCAAAATGAGTCACAGCACGTTTTTGAAGCGCGTTGTGTTGTATTTGACATATTGCGTCGTTTACGACCCGCTTCGCGTCATTTGCGTTGCGTCGCTTTCGATTCGTTTTTTTGGAATTAATCGCGGGAATTCGCCGCGAATTCGGGCCTGCCGAATAAATTCGCCCATCACTACTATGTTTCTTCTAAACGGAATGGGTGACCTTGTGTCAGCTGGAAAGACCTACTGGTAAATAAAGCAGAGAGATTATTATATGACCCCCTTATATATTATACATAGTTATCATATAACCCCTTCAGTGCCTCTTCTCATGCCTGAACATCCCCCAATTTGGCCAGTTTTTCCTCATAGCTAAGAGTTTCCATACCTTTTACCAGCTTAGTGGACCCTCAATAATGTCCTGTTTTTATAATAATAATAACAACAACATGTATTTATAGAGCACCAACATATATAAATAAGAGACTGGGATATGAATAGGATAGGGCCTGGATAGAAAGATATATAATAAAAAGTAGCAATAACAATACATTCGCAGCCTTGCAGAGCATTTGCTTTTTATAAATAAGCTATAGTCAGAAGAAGGCAATAATTCAAAAACTATACAAAATAAATAATGAAGACCAAAGCAAACGTTGCTTAGAATTGGTCATTCTATAACAAGCTAACAATTAACTTAAAGGTGAACCACCCCTTTAATATAAATGCCAGGATGTCCTGAAAGTTGGTGTGGAACTAGGGCTAGGTAACAGAGCCTAGGGCATAACAGGGTTGCTTGAATTCTCCAAGCATATAGTGTATTTTCTACAACTGTATGCAAAGAAGCCTACCACACTGACTTTGAAACTGGCGCTATGAGCAGAGGGCAGATTTCTCAGACAAGTGTTATGACAACAAGCTCTCCCTGCAGGATCATCTCTTACCTCTTCGGCTTACGTTGTGCAGCTGTAGCATTGATATAGTAACCCTAATGTAATTAATATGGGAAACAACAACCCTACTGGCACAGCAGGAATAAGAGATAGTGTTTGTGACCTTTGTGACTCAATACTATTTAGCAATAAACAGGAAACGAAAATAAAAATTTACAATGAATGCAGAAAGCTGGTGCCTTTTACTTTTTTTACTTCACTTCTACTTCCCTTGACTTGCTATGACATGGCAAATAGGCAGAGAACAGCATATTTATTTCTGGTTACATTTTGTGTTTTGGCTTCTTAAATGGATAAAGAGAAAAGAAAAAACTAAGAAAATTTAAAAAATTTAACTCAAGGCACAGAGGTTCACCTTTGAGTCAACATTTAGAATTTTATAGAATGACTAATTCTAAGCACCTTCTCAACTGGGCTTCATTTTTATATATATTTTTTTAATTATTTGCTTTATTCTTCTGATTCTTTCCAGCTTTCAAATGTGGGTCACTGATCCCACAAAAATAAATGCTTTGTAAGGTTACAAATGTATTGTAATTGCTATTTTTTTTCCATCTTTCTATTCACAGCTATATAGCTGAAATTGCAAACTGGTGATACCCACATGCCATACTTTTTGCCTTCTATATAAGGAATGCCAAGACTTTACTGATGCAAGGTCTGGAAGTGATCACATCAAGATCTACCAGTGTATAAGCATTATTTGGGCTCTGTTAGAAGCTAACAGAGCACCCAAATGACCAAGTATTTTATGTATTAATGAATAATAGAAGTAACCAGTAACTCAGCTGTTTATGGGCAGATTACTACAACTGGTCACCAGCAGAAGATCTATTAGTAGATCATGATCTATCTTTTGGTCATCTACACGATTGTTGGGTTCCATAGGGCAATGTCCCAATATAGACCTTTCTCAAATATATGGATGAATCAGGGGATGAAATAGGGACAAGGGAAATAAAAGGTAAATGGAGGATTTGTTTAAAACACCTTGATAGTCATGTCATAGTTAAAGGTGTTCACACTGTCCTGTCCTTGTGTCTGAGACAGTAGGAGTCTCCTCAAGCTCTTCAGAGAAAACAAATTAAAAATAGTTGAAATGGGTTATGGCTTCAATGAAATAATGGGCAAAATATTACTCCCAAAGCACCCAGAAACTTGCAAGTAGTGATGGGCGAATTTATTCGCCAGGGGCGAATTCCCGCGATTCGCCGCTGGCGAATAAATTCGCGAAACTGGCAAAAAAATTCGCCAAAAAAAATTTGCCGCGCAAAAACGAGTCGCGCGTCGCTTTTGACGCGACTCGCCGAAAATGACGCGACGCGCGCCGAAAATGTCGCGATGCGTCAAAAACGAATCGGCGAAAAATTTGCGAATTTCTCTGGAAATTCGCAAATTTTTCGGCGAAGCGAAACGCGGCCGTTTCGCCCATCACTGCTTGCAAGCCATAGTTCTCTAGATACTGTGTGATACATGTCTCCAAGCTCTATAGAATGCAGCTGTATATCAGATTCATGCATTCCATATCACCCAAAGCAAACCTTTCCTAACTTGTCTCTAAAGCTGGCCATACATGGGCCAAAAAAAAGCTGCTGACAAAGTAGGTAGCTTATTGACTAGTATATGGGGCCCTCCAATGGGCTTCCACAATCAATATATGGCCCAAAATCGTCCATATGTTGATTGGGCATGCTTAAAATTCTAGTCGGATCAAGGACTGCATCGGTTCGTTGATGCGTTCCTCGGCCCCATCGTCTGCATCCCTGGGTTCTAAGCTGATCATTTTGGCCCTGGGGCTTGATTACACCCACTCAGTGGGGGGAAAACGTGTCCAAGATCCACTCATTTGACAACCTCTGCAAACAAGCGGATCTGCCCATGTATAGCCACCTTTAATAATTTGCAGATTTAGCCTTGAAATAAAAAGTAAATGTGTACCTCCTTTTTCCCATTATTTTTGACAAACACCAAGGACCAACCCTTTGGTTCCTTAAGTTTGCTCCAGTACCCTTATTGTACCAATTATGGTATGTCCAAAACCTCAGAAAGCACAAAAAAATTTCATACAGGCATTTACACAATTACACAATGTATTGACAAAAATTGAAACAGAACAGTCACATTTTTTCCCGTACCCTATGGGACTTTCCAATAAGTGGAACATAATGGATCCTCTTAATAAAAGTGTATTAATATTTACATTATTATATTTATTTTGCATGAATATCATATTTACTCATCAGACTAAACTTTCTGCTATGTAATTAATCTTTTCAGTGATGAGTGCAAGCGTAATTTGCCATTGCACAGTTAAATTCTCTTTCTGCTGCTATTTCCTTTAATATAACCATAATTCCAAATAAAAAGGAACAATACTTAGGGCACATGGCAGTGATTATCACCCAAATATGCAGACAAGTTTGTTTTTAGGGTGTTAATAACAATTTGGCAACAGGAAACATTAAAGAACACTTTTGTCTGAAGCTAGTGAAGATCCAGCCCCTATAGTTCTATATCCTTCTGGGGATAGGGCCCTCACCTTCATGGCTTAGCACCAGTAACAGTATGGTTCTGGGTTTCAAAGGTCTGACACAAGATAGAAACAACATGCTTCTTATGGGTTCAATATGGGTTTAATCATTGAAACGCATTCATTTTCTAAGGCATCAGTACCCAGTATGGCCCAGCAGCAGCACTAATGTTGTCCCCCTTAATGCAGTTATATAACCTTTCTGCTTTTGTGTTTCCAGATGATTTTAAAACTAGTATATATTGGGCTGCCAAGACTGCCCAACTTGCCATATTGCCTTGAGAAAGCATGGGCTTAGGACTAGTGGGCCCTGTTAATTTTGAGTATTAAAAACTGGTGTGGGGAGTTGTAGTTTGCCAACAGGACGACAATGTTGTGTTTGATTATAAATAGCTGAGACCTATGACTTGTTTTGTGCCCATTAGGTGCAGCTACGCCCCCTGATATCTTAAGTAGGATTTAGATACTGGGAGATGACATTGAGCAAGAGCTGGGGGGGGGGGCTCAGGGTGGATATTTTTGCTTGTTTACATAGTTAAATAAGGAATTGTTTGGTTTAAACCCTACTCCTGGATTAGAGCATGCTCATTTCCATGTTTTGTTGTGTACATATTATATGAATGTTGTAATTACAATTCCACAGACAGTCCCTTAACATGACTTTATAGCCTATGGGAGCCAAGAAACTCCCATAGGCAGCTGCAGTGTCAGCTCCATGGGAGTTAAACAAGAGCAATATGTTGTAGAGCGCTAAACAAGAAAGACAGGCAACAGCAGCCTGCATCTGGATAAGATAAATCATAGCATAGGGTCACATGATATGTCTTGGGACATAGCAGAAAAGCTTAGGAAGGATTTGCTCATCCAAAATGTCCCAAAAGCCTTAAAAAATTTCAGCTGGCAGCTTAAAAAATGTAGCTGGAGGGTTTAGAATCTGGATGCATTTATGTGATTGACTAAAGACACAGATATGGGACCTGTTATCCACAATGCTCAGTCCTGGGGTTTCCCAGATAAGGGATCTTTCTTTAATTTGGATTTCGATACCTTAAGTCAGGGGTCCCCAACCTTTTTTACCCATGAGCCACATTCAAAAATACAAAGACTTGGGAAGAAACACAGGCATGCAAGTTCCTGGGTACCAAATAAGGACTGTGATTAGTTATTTGTTAGCCCCTATGTGGACTGGCAGCTATAGAAGGCTCTGTTTGGCAGTACACTTGTTTTTTATGCAACCAAAACTTGCCTGCAAGCCTGGAATTCAAAAATAATCACCTGTTTTGAGACCATTGGGAGTAACATCCAAGGGGTTGGTGAGCAACATGTTGCTCGTGAGCTACTTGCTCGTAAGTCTACTAGAAAATCAAGCAAATATGTACTGTTTTATTATTACAGAGAAAAGGGAAATTATAAATATTTGCTTAGAATCCAGTCTATGGGACACGGCATTTTTCGTAATTCGAAGCTTTCTAGATGATGGGTTTCCTGATAACGGACCCCACACTTGTCCTTCTGAAACGCTGCCTTGCGAGACTATTGTCAATGCTTGTTGCAATACACAGATTTAGTGGCACAGATCAATAATCCTCAGGGCTGTATTAGGGTAACTCAAAAATATCAACAACTAATGGTCTGCTATTAGATTCCATTGTTTTATGTGGGGCAAGCCAAATGGTATACCAATGGTAGCTCAAATAATTTCCATTGGAAGCTAATCTATTTTATTACAGGTATGGGACCTGTTATCCAGCTGGTGGTTTACTGTTAATGGATCCATCTGTAATTTGCATCTCTGGGGCTGGACTTACATAGTGGGCGCCCCTAGGCCCGCTGTCATTTGTTGCCCCAGGACGGTGCAATGGGAATTGGCACACAGGAAATTTTAATTTCTGAACTAATGTGGGTGTGGTTGGGCAGCATGTCGCCCCCTAAAATCCTACCTACAGATGCAGTCACTTGGATTTGTGTGTTAAATGCGTCGTGACTTAACTCATCTATCCCATTTATCCCACTTAGCACAGAATATTGTGTCACAGCATCCCATCCAATTAAAGTGTTCACCATTGAAAACAATGGTGCTTTGGTATGCTAATGAAAAGATTAAATGCATTATATGAGTTAAGATAACTTTGGATAACACAGTTTCTTCAATTAGCCCTGAGTCACGACGCATTTAACTTACAAATTCAAGTGACTGCATCTGTAGGCCACGCCCTCTCCAGAAATCCAGGCCTGTGCATATCCATATCTACTTGAAAATCATGTAAACATTAAACAAACACAATAGTCTGATTTTGCTTCCAATAAAGATGAATTATATCTTAGTTGGGATCAAGTACAAGGAACTGTTTTATTATTACAAAGAAAAAGAAAAATTGTTTTAAACATTTCCCTAATTTTGAGCTTTCTGGATAACGGGATTCCGGATAATGGATCCCATACCTGTAATAAGTCACAAATGGTGACAGGGAGAAAAACAGATGAACTGGATGGATAGCTAATAAAATGTCTATCTAGGGTAAAATTGCCAACTGTGAATGTTCAGCCAGTCAATGACCCCCACATTAGTTTTGTGTATGTTGAATGAAGCTGCATTCTGTTGAAGGCATTCAGATAGAGAGAATTTATGAGATTGCCTAAGCCCTGTTTGTTATTACAGAGACTAAACTTTCTTTTTCTAGAGTGCAGAAAAAAAGTTTTTATTAAAATCCCTTTCCGGGGGGCCCCCCCCTCACTCTTGGGAGAAGATGTCAAAAATTAAATTCTTTCCCTTGCCCCCCTGCAAGTGAGATTAAGCACATCTGGCAGAGACGCCCTTTATAACAAGACTATCCTAAGTATTTCTAAAGTCTAGTCTATTTCCTGAGCTGCAAACAGAAACATCCCTTCAATGACCGACATATGGACATTTGTCTATAATCATTATCAGTAATAATTCTACCCTACAATAAATACTCTGTCCTTGTCTTAAAGTGGTCTATACAATCTGCTTATTTTAAGTTATTTACCCTAAAATACCCATCTAACATTCCTAGCGATGCACATTTAAACAAATTTCAACATTTAAAAACAAAGTTTTGAACAAAGAGAAAATAATTATTTTCTTTTAATGAATAAACTAAAAACTACATTTTTGAATCTCGTTAAAAATAAAAAAAAATACAGGTACGGTACCCATAATCCAGAATGCTTGAGACCTGGGGTTTTCCGCATAAGGGATATTTCCATAAATTGGATCTCTGCACCTTGAATCTACTAAAAATCATCTATAAATATCTGAACACAATAGGCTTGTTTTACCTTCAGTAAATATTAATTATATCTTAGTTGGGATCAAGTAGAAGGTACCGTTTTATTACTACAGAGAAAAGGGAAATCACTTAAAAAAATGCAATAACTGTATTTGATTATAATTGAGTCTTATGGGAGAGTTCTCCTGTAATTGGGAACTTTCTGGATAACTGTATAGTAAAAAAAAGCAAGAAAATATAACTGTTGAGAGAAAAGCAGGGGAACAAGGGATCATTCTCACATTGTGGCCGCTGAATATAATCTTTCTGGTTAGGGAATCCAGTGACCAAATGAAACTTTTTGTAACAGAGGCAGATGCAGAATTAGAAAGAAAAGCAAAGAGAGATCATAGAAGAGGGAATCTCACCTGAGCAGATCAGCAGGAGTGCAGAGATGAGTTTCTGTGTGACTGCGCTGTGCAACATTGTGCCAGATAGATGCAGAGAGTGTGCAACACCAGGAGAGACTCATTGTTTCTATAAGCATGACTTGGTCACTCCCACACTCACTCAGAGGACACAATGCCAAACATGCACACGTTATTAGCACAGTGAAGTTACTTCTTAAAGGCACAATCCAAAAATGCCATTCTAAATAATTCTTTTCAAGCTACATTTTCATTTGTTTTAAAAGTTTTTTTTTATATATAAAGCAGTGTTATCCTCTGCACTGCTGGTTCTGACTCCTGCATCAATAGGGCAGCTGATTAACAGACTTTGATACATTGTTTCAAGAGTTTAGTTTGTGTATATTGCAAAGTTGCTCAGTATGATATTTTTCTTTTATTAAAGTCTTTGGATGGAGTTCCACGTTCAAGGGGTGGTTCGCATTTAAGTACACTTTTAAGAGGGAAAGTAATGTGCTTCATGAGCGGGAAGGCGCTTGTGAATGTTGGCGACCATGTTTGCACCATTTTTGACTGATTAAAGACCTCAACAGCTGCCTTGCAAATAGGGATGCATCGAATCCCAGATTCAGCCTTTGTCAGCAGGATTCCGATTTGGCCGAATCCTTCTGCCTGGGAAATCACATGACTTTTTGGCACAAAACAAGGAAATAAAAAATGTTTCCCCTTCCCACCCATAATTTGCATATGCAAATTAGGGTTCACATTCGGTTCAGTATTCGGCCGAATATTTCAGGAAGGATTCGGGGGTTCGCCCGAATCCAGAATAGTGGATTCGGTGCATCCCTACTTGCAAAGTTTGTAACCAGTTTGCTTTGGTGGACATTTGCAGTGTATGTAATAATATTTTACAAACCGAAACCGTTTTTTGCAACAAAATATGTAACGAAATGGCAGAGCAGGTGTTAGCAAAGTGCAGTTATGATTCACAATGCAATAAAAGCCTAATGAAGACTATTACATTGCAACAGTTGAATTTTTCTTGCATTTGCATTGCATTAAGTTTGATTTCATTTCCCCCCCTAGCAGGTTTTATAATGGCTATTTCTAAGTAACATTTGAACAGGACTCCATTTTTTATTTGCTATTGTTTCTGTATCTTCTTCTGACTCTTTCCAGCTTTCACTGACCCCATCTAAAGACAAATGTTCTTTAAGGCTACAAATGTATTGTCATTGATACATTTTATTATTCATCTTTCTATTCTGTTCCTCCCCTATTCCGATTATAGTCTCTTATTCAAATGAGTTCATGGTTGCTAGGGTAATTAGGACCCTAGTAACCCAAATTGTCTCAGAATATCACTACATCATACTAAAAGTTATTTTAAAGGTGAACAATCCGTTAAAATTTACATTTTTTGATAAAACTTTTCCACCAGCTTTCCGGGGACCAGCAGCCCGATTGCTGAGGGAGAATCCTGCATATACAGTGCATGCCGGGATCCCAGACTTTTTTGTCCATGCTGTAATAACTGTCTCGACTAACACTGTCAAGACTTGTGCGTCCCCCAGCATGGAGGGGCACTGTGCTCAGTGGGGTCCTATTGATGTAAAGTTTGTAGAAGAGGACTCACAAGTGCCTCACACTAACTCAACTAATGCAAGGCTGTGGACAGGGAGAGGTGCATGGGAGAGTAGGGAGTGAGACTATCTGGAATGTGCTAATAAAGAAAGAAGCAAAACTTCAAAAAGTCAAATTGGAGCCGAGGTTCAGAGGTCAAATCAGGCAGCAGGGAGTGAGGGTGAAAAAAGCTGGGTCCAGGGGTGCTGCTGCTTTGAGAAAAGCTGAAAAACAAACTTCTGCAAGTAACCAAGGGCGCCCAACACTAGTACTGATGCAGCCATAAACCTGACCATTGGATTTTGACGTTTGGCAAAAAACACTGGAACAGACGCACAAGCCTTACAATAGCTTTGTATCAACCCAGTCACTTACCTCTGATTCCCAGGGGCACTGTTATTTGCCTTGGTTTTAAATCACAACTAACGCTTAACTAAAGAAGTGTGTAGAAATGTTGTACATGATGTTTTGTGCTTCTGTACCAGCCCAAAGCAACCACAGCCTTTTAGCAGGAAAGATCTGTGTCTCCAAAGATGCCCCAGTAGCTCCCCATCTTCTTTTCTGCGAATTCATATGCTCTGTGCTGTTACTTACTGAGCTTAGGGACCCACTCACAATATACAGTACACATAGAATAGAAATGTCACAAAATAATGCTGATTAGTAATTAATACAGATAATTACTACATGGCAGCACAGAAATCAGCACAATTAGCATCAGACTTTAATAATCAGCCCTGTAGCATCAGTTTATGTTACAGATAAACCTAATTTTCTGCTTGATAATTTGCAACAATCCCTAAACTTAACTTCTCAACAGCTGCTCAGAGCCCACTGAGCATGTGAGTAGCGCAGACACTTACCAAGATGGAGACAAGTTTGAAGTCCTGGCTTATTGCTGCTATTGCAAAGATGAAATTTTAGGCTGTTGCACAGTATATACAATATGGCATTTTTAGCCATATTCATTTTTAGGGTTTAGTTCTCCTTTAAGACCGATTAATTGTAACCGAGGTGGCTCTTGAAAAGAAAGAAAGGATTGACGGGTGATTCAGACGATATATTGCGCTTTGAGATGTCTAGACAAGCCAGAGAGTGACGAGTGTGTACTCGGGGACGAAGAGGACACTCGCTGATGTTCAGATCTCAGTGATGTGTGGTAGCAATGTTAGATAAGGATTGTGTGAGCACAGTCATAGACTAAATAAGAGGGTGCTTCTGGGTAAGCTATCAGCACCCAGAAACAGGTGCATTTTCTATGCACCCGTTATCTCTCTCACACCTAAATAAGTGGTTATTCTTATCTTATAAATGTCATATATATGTAATTTGGATCTTCATAACTTAAAGGGCACCTATCGCTTAAAAAAGTTACCCCCAACCAA
>CM044435.1:8325700-8346167 GCA_024363595.1 Xenopus borealis
AAACTGAAATGGATTTCAGTGCAGAAGTCTACTGGAGCAGCACTCTTAACTGATGTTTTCCCATGACAGTTTCCCTTTAATCTAAGCTAAATAATTATCCCTCACCTCCCACCTCTTACCTCCACCCAAAAATGAAACTAGCCTATGGCTGCTACGTGGGAATTAAGCCTGCTGATATTTGTGACTCCCATGATAAATTATTTTATGACTTCTTAAAAGGACACAAAACCCAACCTTAAAGCTGTCCAATGCACCCCTAGTTCTCGAAAAACTTAAAGAGGTTGTTCAATTTTAAATGAACTTTTAGTACTGTATGTTGTGTAGAGAGTGATATTCTGAGGCAATTTGCAATTGGTTTTCATGTTTTGTTATTTGTTGTTCTGAGCTATTTAGCTTTTTATTCAGCAGCACTCTAGTTGGTAGCAACCATGTATTGATTTGAGTAAGAAACTGGAATATGAATAGGAGAGGGCCTGAAGAGAAAGATGAGTAATAAAAAGCAGCAATAATAATAATTGTTTAGCGTTACAGAGAATTTTTTAGACAGGGTCAGTAACCCACATTTGAAAGTGGGAAAGAGTCAAAAGAAGAAAACAAATAGATCATGAACTATAAAAAATTAAAAATGAAGAACAATTGAAAAGTTCCTTTGAAATTCTATAACATACTAAAAGTTAACATAACATATTGTGCTACAAGAATCCAATCCTGAAGTAGAGCTCATAGTATGTCTTAAAGGACAAGAAAAGTGTAAAATAGAATAAGGCTAGAAATGCTGTATTTTGTATACTAAACATAAACATGAACTTACTGTACCACAAAACCTAATCAAACAAATGATTTATGCTTTCAAATTTGGCCACAGGGGACTGTCATCTTTTAACTTTGTTAAACATCTTTGCAAGACCAAGACTGCACATGCTCAGTGGGGTCGGAGCTTCTTAGGGATCATCATAAATTATCAAAACAGGGGAAAAAAACAAAGCTGCTTGAATTCTGCATGGCTGGTAAGTAAGACGGGGGCTCCCCCTGCTGTTCATAAGTATGGTTGTTTCCCTGCCAGCAGTTAGGGACCGTTTGACAATTCAGACGGATTTCACTGCACACAGTCAGGTTTCTTATAAAAACAGTACAAATTTTTTAATTAAAGTATATTGGAGAGAGGTTTCTTTTTATTTTACATGCCCTTTAAACATGATAATGTGCTAAAGTATGCAGGGATTTGTAAACCAGCAACAACTGAATAAAGTGTGTTTGCTTAGTGCAGTACAGCAGGGTTTAATGTCCCTTTAAAGTGGGATTCTCCGCCTCTGCAATCATGCCAGCACAAATGTACAAAAAGAGGCTATGGGGATTCAAATAAATATTTACTTTATGGAGGTCTGTTTAACTGAAAACACATGTGTCAGACCTGATGATATTGATAATTTAATATTCATATGAGAGAATACATTCTTTTCATCTGATATAACATTTTTATGTCAGGCTTTATATATATATATATATATATATATATATAATATATATATAAAATGTTGCAGAAGACTAGAAAGAGTGATCTCAGTGTTGGAAAGAGTGATGACATAATAGTTGGATGATGACCACAGTTATGAACAGCAGGCTTGTAAGGGCCTCGTTCTGTTGCATTGTGCTGTATAGCTATATATCATATCCCAAGTAAACTATTGGAGAGCTAGTGTAAAGAATACAGTCCAGATATGTGCTGCCCCTAAACCGTAAAAGGTGAGGGGACTGTGGAGGGAAACTGGGCATGGTATGCAGGGGAATCCTATAAGTCCTCAGGGAAATGGGAGTGGATGTTAGTTCATTTCCCAGTCTGGAATTGTGATTTTTACTGCTATTTGAGTCATGTATGAAAATGAGCTCTTATCAAATACTGGCTATAGAGTTAGATACAACATGCTGCTTAATCACGCCGAGTAGCTACTACTGCAGCAAGGGTTTATACCTTCCAGGGTAGCAAATTGATCCCTTTTTACATGCATCAAATCACGCCCCCCCCCTCCTGGTTGGCTGGTGGCACGGGTGGTGGAAGGTAGGATTGTACAGTAGGTTCTTAGTTGTAGTCTAGTAATGTCAGGGTAGTAGTGATAGGCGAATCTGGGGCGTGAAAGCAGTGAAATCGGAAAGTTAACAAAAAATCTTGAAATTCGAACTTTACTAAAAATTCGTGAATTTCGAGCGATTTCACAAAAAAATTGTGAAATTCGAACATTGAATCTTTACGAATTTTCCCCGGCTAATTTTCATGGGCATTTCGTGAATCTATCCATCGACGGCGAATCACGGGAATTCGCCGTGAATTCGAGCTAGGTGAATAAAATTCTCCCCTTACTACTGGGTAACCATGGTCGGGCAGAGTTTATATCTCCTTTAGTGATATTATTAGCTTCATATTGGTTTGTTCAATATAAGCTTCAACAATGCTGCCTGTTTCATGTAGAAAACCTTAAAGAGATACTGACACCAGAAAATAATCAGCAAGTGAAGATTGCAAGTGACAGAATACCATCCCGTCCTAGCACATTTTAAGATTGTAAGATACTGTAGTTTGGGCTAGTGTGTAAGATAGTCCTGTGCTCCACCAAGTGAAGTAGTAAATTAAGTATTTCTGACACGACAACTGCCTTAATGTAGGGGCCACAGCTGGAAAAAGATGTAGGTTAGCACATATCCCTGAGAGGCTTCCACTAAAGGGGACCCTAAAACACTGGTCAAGTCAAGTCTGTCTCCAATTTGGTTGATTGTGTGATACCTTTATACTGCTTGATACAGTCTTACTGAATCTATAGCCATAATCATTAAGGGTTCCAGGGGAGTACCTTTACTTTACTGTACTACAGGACATCATGGCACATGTTTACTAACAATGGAGATAAATATCTGGAGAGATTTCTGGAGATGTTGCCATGGGCAACATCTTTTTGTTTTCTAACTTATAGGTGGCTGTTTAAATCTAATTGGTGATTGGTTGCCATGGGCAACATCTTTACGTGGTTAAGAACCACTGGTGCCCCTTTTAGCAAAACTTTTCATCCAACACACCTCCAGCTCAGTAGTTGAAGCAAAAGAGGCATTTAATTTAACCTCTCCCCTCCTATTACATCAGGATTTGGGTGGGGCAACATTGCTCCCCTTTAAAGGTTCTCCTTGAGAAAGCAGCCACTATAAGCAGCCACAAAGTAACAACAACCTTTTTGTTGAAAGAGAGATTAGAGGTTAATGGGAAATTCCATCAGAAATGTTTGCATAATGGAATAAAATGTAATTGTAACAAGTGTATCAAGCACTATTACAATGAAACCACAAATCCAAGAACTGCCCACTACTTTAATGATCAGCTGTTATCATGAATTCAGGTGAGCCAAGAAAACACTTCAGGCAATGTTCTACAGTCTGTATCTGTAAGCTCTGAATTCTTGGCATAATTCTCATATCATATATTGGCTTCTATTAAATGTATTTTAGGTTCCTACTTATTACCCCATGGGTGTGAAAGAAAAAAACACATTTTGCTGCAGAGAAAAAAACTCAAATAAATGGAGAAAAAAATGCTGCTGTTGCTGCATTTTTTTTGTTTTGCCAGGACAAAAAAAACATATTTTTTGCACTGGGAAACAAATACGGACACTTTCCCATTGACTCCAATCCATTTTGCATGAAATAAACAGACAAAATGAGGCAGTTTTGCTCATCACTACCTGTGTTACATTAGACTAGTTGTTGTTATCTAGCAGAGCGCTTCATTTTTTCACACAGGACAAGAAGTGAAATTTAGCTTTCAATGCTGGGGATTTCTGGATATTAGAAAATCATGTAAACATTAAATAAACCCCAAGGCTGGTTTTGCCTCCAGTAAGGATGAATTATATCTTAGTTTGGATCAATTACAAGCTACTCTTTTATTATTACAGAGAAAAGGGAAATCATTTTTAAAAATTTGGATTATTTGGATAAAATGGAGTTTATGGGAGACTACCTTTTTGTAGTCCGGAGCTTTCTGGATAATGGGCTTTCAGATAATGCAACCTACAGTATACCTGTATTAAAGTAACATTTTGGTGTGGGATAAACTACTTACCTCAATTATTATCCTTGCCATTGCCTGTATCCCAGCATTCTAGTGCTCACCATCAAAGGCTAAAGCATGCTCGCATTGTAGTTTACAAGAGAACTCTCAACCCCCCACTAATAAAACCCCCACCCAGTACCCTACATAGCCCCCCTGCTGCACTTACTCTGCACCTAGAGAGGAGTAAAGGATTAGGGGCACTTTTACATGTTATCACCTGTGTGGGGGGGGGGGGGGGGCGGGAGCAGGGAGGGGGACACTGTAGGGTAGTGGATGGGGTTTTTATTAGTGGGGGGTGCAAGAGAATCCTCCAATGAGAATCCTGCATGCCCTGTCCTGGCTTTATGTTCTTTGATGGCACAGTAACTGGCAAAGGAATTTCCAACACTAAATATCTAAAGAACATCTACAAAGTGGCCCCAGAAACCATAGAGACCCCAAGCAAACACATAAGGGTGCATTTACAGCACCGGGGAGTGAAAGAGGGTTTGTACCCAGATGAGTAGTGTTAGGAGGTGCTGCCCAGTCATGTCCTTACCAACTGTCTCTGGACAAATAAAGCTCAAGTGAAGGGCAGAGAGGGGGCAAAAGGGTAGGATTAATGAAATTAGGATGCACTAGATTCAACAGTGGCATAACTACCAGGGGTGTAAAAGGTGTGACTGTGCCAGAATCACAACCCCTCAGGGCCTGATGGTGGGGGGTGGCCCTGGCCCTGCCTAGTTCCATTAATGAGATTCAAACAGCACCTCATAGGTCTCTGCACTCTCTAAATGGAGCAGTAAGCAAAGTTCAAAGAAAAGCATTTTCTTTGAACTTTGCTAACTACTCTATTAAGAGAGTGCAGAGACCTATGGAGTGCTGTTTGAATCTTGAGCAGCCTAGATTCATTCATCCTACCTATCCCAGCCTTTTTATTTTTAGACTCTCTCTCCTATTCATAATTTCCTAAAAACTGCTTGATTGCTAGGGTTATTACTGTAAGCTAGCCAGATAAAAGTTAATACTCCAAGCTTGTTTCAAACAGGGAAATTAATAAAAAATACCATGCAAATAAAAATAAAGGATTAATTGCAATTATGTAATATTACGGTCTACATCATACTAAAAAGGAGTTTTAGGGTGTACACTTCCCCCTTTTAGGCCCTCTTGACATAGCCATTCCCCTAATGACATAATTTCCCACCCTCTATGTTTCTAAACAACACCCATTCTGACACGTTGGAATTGTTGGAGGCTTGGAGCTGAGAGACTTCAGCTAATTTGTGGGAGGAAAGCTTGGAATATAATAACTGACTAGGCAAGGCTTTAAGATGACTCAGTAACACTGTCTTAGAAACTATGGAGAGGAAAACAGCAGGACGGTTCCCTATGAACCAAAACGCATAGATGTTTGAGACTTTTTCCTAATACAATTTCTTTGTCTACAAATGCCGTGAGTGCTCTCATTATTTATTATTTACTCACCTTGCCTCGTGGCAGAAACGCATATATATTTATATATATATATATATAGTGAGAGAGATACACTATATATATATATATATATATATATATATATATATATATATAGTGTATTATAATACCGGAAATTCCGCTTTTCTAGTGCAGAGAGTGCAATGCAAAATGCAATTCAGCCATTCATCATGTCTGTTATATGATGTACACAATACATACAATGCTTTTAATTATGAGGGGCAGCTTATTAGAATGGGGCCTCAGGACTGTCATATATATGTCATGCCCGCAATCCACACCACTACACCCGATTACATCACAACACTTGCTATCTGTCCGCACCCTGACAAGTTCCACCCATTTTGGCAGTGTAAAACTGTATAGTTGTATCTGCCAGGCCTCCTACTGGAACTGGGTCTTAACATAATGGGGGGAAGGGGATCAAAACTCATACACTGTCCTTTATAAGACTCAGAACAGTTCTGAATTTATCAGCATTATGATCTTCTCATGATGCATGTGACATTGTACAGCTACAGTTGGTCATTGGGGGATCCTCTTATTTATTGTGCACCAATGGCTGCACTACAACTCCCAGCTTACTTTAATTTATGATGATGTGTGGGAGTATCCCCCAGAACAGGGTAGCACATCACTGAGCATTTGAACAGCACAATTTCTAGCTCCCATAAGGTGTTTAGACGACAAGCACATTTTACCAACAACTAGAAATATGGTCTGCACTTAAAGGGCAATGAAAGTCTAAAATAAAATAAGGCTATATATGCTGTATTTTGTATACTAAACATAAACATGAACTTACTGCACCACAAGCCTAATCAAACAAATGATTTATGCTTTCAAAGTTGGCCACAGGGGGCTGTCATCTTGTAACTTTGTTATACATCTTTGCAAGACTAGACTACATGCACATGCTCAGTGTGGTCTCGGCTTCTTAGGGATCGTCATAAATGATAAAAAAAACAAAGCTGCTGGAGTTCTGCATGGCTGGTAAGTAAGGCAAGGGCTCCCCCTGCTGTTCATAAGTATGATTGTTTCCCTGCCACAAGTTAGGGACTTTCTGACAATTCCTATCCACAGCAGTAAATGAAGGGAGAATTTCACTGCATTCGGTCGGGTTTCTTATAAAAACGGTAGACATTTTTTAATTAAAGTATATTGGAGATAGATTTCTTTTTCATTAAAGAAAGTAAAAATGGGATTTTATTTCTTTGCCTTTCCTTGCCCTTTAAAACGGGCATATTTTCCCTTTAAACGTGAAATGAGATGTTTACCTTTTGGTCTCAGATAGCTGAAAGCAGGTTGTGCAGACATTGCTATCTACAGTCCCATCTATGAGTGCAAATCAGTTACAGCCATCAGATAAGCATCCCTCAGCCAAGAATGATAAGAACCAAACATGTATAAGGAATTTAAAGGGGAACTGATGTCTCAAACCATTGTGCTAAATTTAATATTTGAAAACATGATGAAATTTCACTACTGATGTCTGAAAGAGAGAAGAACACAAGAAAAGCAAATGCTCTGTAAGGCTACTATTGTTATTGGTACTTTTTATTACTCATCTTTTTTTATTGAGCCCTCTCCTGCTCATAGTCCAGTCTCTTATTCAAATCAATGCATGGTTGCTAAGGGCAATGTAGACAATAGGAACCAGATTGCTGAAATTGGAGAGCTACTGAATAAAAAACTAAATAATTAAAAAAACCACAAATAATAATACATGAAAACCAATTACAATTTGGCTCAGCATATCACCCTCTCTAATCATGGCAAACAACCCCTTCACATAGCTACCACCTGTCCCGTTTTTCACAGGACAGTCCTGATTTTGACAGCCCAGCCCACATTCCCTAATTGTTACTGAAATGTCCTGCACTGAACAGCTAGAAAAAGATACAAAGTTTCTAAAACTCAGTTGGATTTTGGCACAGCACACTCAGTAGGTGTTGTAAAATTTTTTTAGATAAGCAAAGAAGCAATTGTAACAATTTAAGATAAGCAAAGAAGTCATTGTAACAATTTAAGATAAGCAGGTCTCTTGGGGAAACTGGGACTTTCAGTTTAAATGGAAATTCACCTTCATTAGTAAAACTGTAATAACCACAGAAAAACCACAGAAGTGTGTTCAATCTTTCATAACCTGCCAAATTTTGCAAAATGAACATGGCAATTAGGGAGTGTGGCTATAAAAATGGGCGTGGTCAAAAAATCTCATGGTGCTATACAGTATGTGGCAAATCGTTTTGTTCTTCTTTCTATTTCCAAAATGTTGGAAGGTTTGCCTTTAAAGGACACTAAGCACTCTCTGCAAATAGTCAATAATTCCCACAGTTTACTGAGACACTAAACTTAATGGCAAAAATGTCCACTAGTTCTTCGGGAAAACTGGAAAACCCCAGGTCCCTAGCATTCTGGATAAAAGATCCCATACCTGTAATTCATCCAGTATGACTGAGTTACATTGCATAATGTCCGTCAATGAAAAACTTGCTTTCATATTCTGTAACTCGCCGTGTGTCAATAGAGAAAAGGGGTTATTTTATTTAGAGTGGGAACGAGCAAAACAATTTACCATCATTACGTTCCTGGAATACATGTTTAACTACAGCAGGAATGTAGCTGTTAATGGAATTCAAGTGCACTCTCTCTCCGAGCTCTCAAAGTTACATCTTATTTTATCCACAATTTGCTTCTCGCAGATTCATGTAACCAAATACACCAAATCGGTCCGTACTGGAATTCTTTAAATAAGTCAGTGCAGAAATGATTTTAAGATGACTTAATGTATTATCAAAACAGAGTGAACGGACTTTGCAAAATTCCCAATGTCGTAATTTCCCCCCCTCCTTTAAATTAAAGGAGCACTGGCCTTTTTGTTTAACATGAGTGTAATGAATGTGGCTTGCCAGAACGTTTTTTGCCTGTTGTTTTAATCTTGAAAAATCTATGGTGTTTATTTCTAAAAGCTAAATAGTACAAACAGGGTAATTGAAGCCCCTCCATGGGAAAAAATAATAACTCCGCTAATCAAACAGTGACAACAAAGGGTGAAAGGATTGTATAACTGGTACTGTAATTATCTACCTTACAAAGTCTGGGGGAAACAGACATGGTCAGACTAGGCTCCAAATGTATTGTTATTGCTACTTTTTATTACTCTTTATAATCTTTCTGTTCAGGGCCTCTCCAATTCATATTCCAGTCTCTAATTCAAATCAGTGCTTCGTTGCTAGGCTAATTTAGTCCCGAGCAACCAGAGTGCTGAACTTGCAAGCTGGAGCTCTGCTGACTAATATACAAAATAACTATAAATATAAATATATATATATATATATATATATATATATATATATATATAAAATGAAAGAAAACCAATTGCAAATGATCTCAGAATATCACATTATATTGACAGTGTATTTAAAGCTGAACAACTCCTTTAATCTATTCTCTTGGACCAAACATGGAGTAGCTAGAGGTCAGCTTTTGTTTAGGGTCCCCTGAGTTCACAACAAGGTTACGTTATATAGAAAAATATTGCTACTTCAATCATTCAGCCATGCTTCCAAAAATATCTAGAGGAGCCCCAACTGCTTCCATGTGTCTCTAGGAGATTAAATAAGCATTCTCCTTTAATGTTTAGTGAACTTACCCTTCAGACTGAGCCCTCCTAACTCTGCTCCAGGCACCCATAATGGGAACCAGCACCACAGTTTAAGGAACCACTTACCTAACCCTGAGAGGACTGCTCCTTTTTAGTTCCTGCATGTATTTGCAGTATGCATACCAATTGGAAGTGTATGGGACTTTTATGATCTTTTCACTTTAAACCATTGTAAATGAAAGGCCTATGGAATTTCCCTTGCTCACACTTATTTCTTACCTCAAATCCCCAAGATGTCAGGTTCCTGTCCTGACTTTGTGGTGTGCTTTTAACCACTTTACACAAGTGAGGTTTGCTCTAGCATACATATTATCTTTTTGTATTCTAAATGAGGAACAGAAATCTGGAACATCATAAAATGACCACAAGCTTCTCCCATCTTTTATCCAAATGTGTCTCAGAAATATTATGTTTCTATTAGGGATGCACCGAATCCAGGATTCGGTTCGGGATTCAGCCTTTTTCAGCAGGATTCAGATTTGGCCGAATACTTCTTCCTGGTTGAACCAAATTTGAATGCAAATTAGGGCCATGGAGGGAAATTGCATGACTTTTTGGCACAAATCAAGGAAGTAAAAAATGTTTTCCCCTTCCCACTCCTAATTTAAATATGCAAATTAGGGTTTGGATTCGGTTCGGTATTCTGCAAAATCTTTCGGGAAGGATTCGGGGGTTTGGCCGAATCCTAAATAGTGGATTCTGTGTATCACTAGTGTCCATTCTTCAGTTGAATAGAAACTGGTTCTAAAATTGAGTATCTTGTAGCCCGCAGAATGTCTCAGCCTCTCAAAAACAGAGATTGTATATTGTTGGCAGTCAAGGGCCAAAATAGAAATGTCCATAGCAAACTGGACAAATAATTACGAAACCCATCATCTCAATTCAGTTTTTTCTGTGTTTACGGACCTTTAAAAGGTTTCAACTTCTTAGGACGCACTTGAGGGATGTACTGTATGTACAGTACCATATTTTTGCTGAGAGCTGTTACAGGAAAAGGTATATAGGGGATGCCCATTCGACTCTTTAATGTCAATTCATTTCCATTTACAAGAGTCTTTTTCCTTTTTATTAATCTCCCCCATCATTTATTTACTGCCTGATCTGTCGTCATACTTTTGTCTGAACAAACATCCCCAAGGAAAGATGTTACTTCATCCTCTTGTTGGTTAAATGTGGCACAGATGAGGTTCTGCTATTATTTCATACAAACTATGACCAATAATAGAATTTTAAGGTGGCCATAGACGCAAAGATCTGATCGTACAAATCCTCGACAATACAATTTTTGGATCGTGTGTGGAGTGTCCCGACATTTGTCTTGCCATGCCGATCGGTCGATCGGTCAATGATTTGTACGATCGGACAGGGTCAGGCTGGGGGCCCGGGGCCCACCGGGACTGCTGTCCAGGGCCCCTGTCTGGCCCACCGTCACCCTAACTTGTAACTCCTAACGTGCATAGCTTGGCATGGAGCGCATGCGCAAATGGCGCCGTGCAGGCACAACGGCAACTATTTTTTTTTCATTTAATCTGCATCAGAGGGGGGGTATGGCCCGGCAGGGGTCCATGAGGGTCGGGGCCCACCAGGGTTTTTCCTGGTGTCCCACCGGGCCAGTCTGACCCTGTTATCAGATCTTTATGTCTATGGCCAGCTTCAGACTTGTCTGCTTATCAGTGAGGGGTGTAACCTTGTTTCCTTTAGTTATGGGACAGACAAGCAAACATTATGTCATTATCTATCCTAGAGACTTAATTAATACACAATGCTAACCTGAATGTTTTTTCTCCATGAGAGCTGATTATTAAACTCATAGATAGCAGAAATGTTTTAATGAATGGGGCATTTGCCGAGGGCCTACCAAGACAAGCGTTACCATCTTCTATGCATGGAAGACCTCTATAACATAACTATGACTGTTGAGGGCAGATTTATAAAAGTGTGAAATTAAAGCTCACCACATTAAGAAAGGTATCAGACCTAAGGCTAATGGCATGCATGGTGTCAAACGAGAGGCTCCTGAAATTATCCCTGGCTTCCTATTCAAGAGAATGGAAGGAGGTAGCAATCATTTTGACTGGGTGCTAGTGCTTTACATGGAGGAGAAGAAAAGAAAATCCTGGGATCTCTTCTCACTATTCCAAGTCATGTGTCCAGTTGTGTAATATATTGCATTACTGGGCTGCTAAAAGGGGGTTACATTATAAATTCATTTCAATGGGTTTGCATGGAGCAGAACAGGCTGGAGCAGGATGGAATGGGATTTATATAGGGATAGTTCAGCTGTAATTGATTGCTTCTAATTGGTGTATAATAAATACAGATGCAGGCACTTGTATTTGTGTGTTAAATGCGTCATGACTCAGGCTTAATTGAACAAACTAAAGTCATCTTAACTCATTTAAAGCATTTAACCTTTTCATTAGCATACCAAAGCACCATTGTTCACAAAGATGAATGCTTTAATTAGATGGGATGCTGTGACGCAATTTTCTGTGTTAAGTGGGAAATCTGTGTTTAGTTATTCTGTATCAAACACACAATCCAAAGTGGCTTCATCTGTACATACACCTAGGAAAGCAGCTATGCTTATAATTCATCAAGACCCCTATCATCCTTCCTGGCTAGGATTGCCACATTTTCTGGAAAAAAATACCAGTCTTCCATTATATTTACAGTATCGTTTTCCTTATTAGTTAGGGAAGTTAGTGAAAGGCAACCAGATGCCCCCCCAAGTCCTCCATGCTGCCACCCTTCTTCTGTGCCTTCTTATGTGCAAATTTTATGTGCACAATATTTTATGTGCTGCGGGGAGCGTGTATGGGCAGGGGCCCACTGGGTTTTTTCCCAGTGTCCCGCCAGTCCAACACTGGTCTTTGGTTTAAACCCCTGCAGGTCCTCACAACTATAAATGTGACTGTAACCTTGTTACATGCCTTTACTGCCTTAAAAAGTTTGGTGGTGTGAAGGATATTGGCTATAAACAACATGCGTTTAAAAACAAAAATGTTAATCAAACTTTAAATACAATACAATAAAATACAAAGAAATCCCCCCCTCCCAGCAGTGAAATAATTAAATAAAAATGAGTATTATAAGTATAGGAAAGTGTAACCCATACTTAGACAAACACATCAAGAGGAAGTGGTTACTGTGGTCTTCAGCTTCTCTAAACCCACTGGCTTGGAACATGAGCCTAAAGAGAAGTCCAGTCCAACCCTGGTCTTTGGTTTAAACCCCTACAGGTCCTCAAAACTATACATGTGACTGCAACCTTGCTACATGCCTTTATTGCCTTACAAAGTTTTGTTGTATGAAGGATATTGTCTATAAACAAAATGAGTTTAAAAAACAAAAATGTTAATCAAATGTTAAATACAATACAATACAAAGAAATCACCCCCCTCCCACCAGCAGTGACATAATGAAAAAAAAGGGTATTATGAGTATAGGAAAGTGTAGCACACACTTCAACAAACATGCCAAGAGGAAGTGGTTACTGTGTCTCCAGCTTCTCTAATTCCACTGGCTTGGCTAATGAGCCTAAAGAGAAGTTAGGGAGAGAAAGAATGTTAGTAAATGGGCTGGTCAGACTAGGACAGTATAGTATGCTATAAATGGAAGGATTGGTGGGGGTGACCAGTGATGTGATTTCCTTTTTCTTATAGAGTCTGCACACAAATATTATCTTTTGTGTTTAGAGAAACTGGAGACCACAGTAAAAGTAACTGCTTCTTGGCGTGTTTGCTACTGCGTGAATTCTTTTTCCCCTTTGGGGCTTCAAAATTTTTACAAAATAAAATTTAATTCCTGAACCAGAAAGTGTATTTTTGTTAGGCTGTACTATTGTGTGTAGCCAGCCATCTCAGGTCATTCTGCCTGCTTATCTGCTTTCAGAAAGAGCCAGCACTTTGTGATGGAACTGCTTTTTGGCAGGCTGTCGTTTCTCCAGCTCTTGTTAGGGTCCCATTGTTCTGTTGTTAAGCTGCTGGGGAGGCGGGGGGTGATAGGATGATATCTCTCCACTTTGCAGTAGAGCAGTAAAGAGTGAATTAAATATAAAAAAAATCTGTTTGCTCTTTTGAGAAATTGATTTCAGTACAGAATTCTGCTGGAGAAGCACTGAATGGATGTGTCAAGAGTTCTGAAACTGCCGGAGAACAGATGTGAGAACAGCATTGTATGTAGCAGACAGGTGGTGTTGAAGGCCCCCGCCTCTGTTCAGGGATGGTTTTTCCACCTTAACATGAATCACCTCTTTCACACCTCTTTCAAACCAGCGGTCTTCTTTATCCAAAATTTGGACATTGCTATCTTCATAAGAGTGTCCCTTGTCTTTTAGGTGTAGAAAAACAGCCGAGTCTTGTCTTGTAGAGCTCGCCCTCCTATGCTGACCTACTCAGGTAATATGAGCACAATATCACTATAAAAAGGTGTCCCAAAGCCAATATTCAGTAAAAAATTACAAAAGTTTATTACATCAATAATAAAAAAAAATCCTATACAGGCATACTGACCCCAATGATCCACCTTGAAAGGTGCCATGAGACTGAAGGGCAGCAGCACAATGGCACTGGTCTTGTACAACTCAACACACAATTTTTCTTCATTGTTACTTGACCTAAGGGGCAAGCAAATGAGGAATTTTATGGGGCAGCTGTGAGCAAAAAGCTGTCAAGGGTGCAGATATATCACTTATATGCAATTATATGTAATTTTTCTGTGCACTCCACAGCATTACAACATGTGTGCATGTGGGAACAGTGTGCTGATCACTAAGGGAATCCAACACTTTGCAATGTGTGATTGTGGGGCAATAAACCACAAGCTGAATGGATTAACTTCAAGCAAATTGGATATGGAATTTTGGTAAATATTTAACAGCATTTTGGAGTCCTCTAGTGACCAAACAAAGGTATTGTTTCATTATATCTTTTTCTGTCAGGCACAGGCTTCCCAGTGCAGCAAAGTTGTAAATACAAATCAAGAGCTAATATCTATTGTTTTGTTTCTAGGGAGACAGTTGCATAACTAGGATCCAGGGGTGTAACTACAGAAGAAGCAGGTCCTGTGGCTGCAGGGGGGCCAGGGGGTATAGGGGCCCAATGAGGCCCTAATAATTATATACAATTTCAAGAAATATTGGTAAAACAGGTGAACCTCTAGACATGTTTAGAGGTAATATCTAGTTACACCACTATTAGGATCCTTGCCATCAACCAATACAGTAAAATTATATTGGAAAATATAATTCACCTATGCAAGTATAAAAGGTAAGTATAGAGTGAATTTACTTAATGCTGGGCATGGTACCCTTCGCTGGTTCAGCAAGGCTGTATTCATGAGGGCAGAAGGGAACATCGGTGGACAAAGTACTTACTGCCTGTCTGCACTATCGCACTTAAATCCCCTGCCAGAATTAATATGTCAGTAATTTTGCACCTTTTAATGCTTTAGCACTTGTGGCAGGAGATTTTATATATAGAGTATGACCAGGGGCGTAACTACAGAGGAAGCAGACCCTGCAGCTGCAGGGGGGCCCAGGAGCTCTACATTTACAATAAATATTGGTAAAACAGGTCAACCACTGGACATTTTGGGGGCCTGAAAAATAATTTGCTGTGGGGCCAGTACGATCTAGTTATGCCACTGAGTATGATCCATTATTTTGGCACACTAGGATACCCTAAAGACTTTTTTGAAGTCCAATCTCTGCTCTCCTCCAGGACAGGCAATTGGCTTAAATCGTTGGTTAATTTTTAAGTAAATTTTTAGTATGTTATAGAATGCCTAATTCTAAGCAACTTTTCAATCGGGCTTTCTTTTTTCTTTTTCATAGTTTTAATTATTTGCCTTCTTCTTCTTCTGACTCTTTCCAACTTTAAAATGTGGGGTTTACTGATCCCATCTAAAAATCAAATGCTCTGTGGTTTTTCTATTCAGGCCTTCTCCTATTCATATTCCAGTCTCTTATTCAAATCAATGCATGGTTGCTAGGGTAATTTGGACCCTAACAACCGATTGTTGAAATTGCAAAAACTCAAAAAACACAAATAATAAAAAATGAAAACCCATTGCAAATTGTCTCAGAATATCACTCTAAAACTTTAATTCTTCATAAAGGCTATCGAATACAGTCAGACTATAACAGTGGTAGAGGAGCTCCACCAGCTGGTCACTGCAAGGCATTGCTAGAATAGCATCCTTATAAAACAGTCCATGCTTCAAAGGGGATTTACAGAATCTGAAAAAAACAAATTAATATTCTGTAAATTATATCCTTATAAACAGTGCTAAATGATGTCATCTGCTATAATCGGAGCTTAGTGATGTCATTTCTGTCACATGACTAACTGAAACTGTATGTATTATAATAAATATAGTACCCCTGATGTAAAATAAAATATGAGGCTATTAGAAGTCACCTGTTAAAGGGGTTGTTCACCTTCCAAACACTTCTTTTCTGTCCAGTTGTTTTCAAATTGTTCCCCAGAAATAAATACTTTTTTCAATTACTTTCCATTATATATCTTTTACTGATTTTCCAAAATCTAAGTTTAAAGTTGAATGTGTCTCTGGTGTTTGAGTCTGGCAGCTCAGTAATTCAAGTGCAGACTCTAAACGGTTACAATTTAGCAACATTTAATTGATACATTTCACAGCAACATCTCTGGAGTATTAGCAACTATTGTATCAATTCTAACCGCTGCCTGTAATGAAACCCAGAGATTCTGCTCAGCAGGGACAAAGATAAGAAATGTATCCATTGAATGTATCCATTTAGAACAGAGCTGCTTCAGAAGGAAAAATTACACTTTACACTTCAATATTAGAAAAACGGTTGAAAATAGAAAATAGACAGTAATTGGAAAAGGTTATTATTTCTGGTGATCTATCTGAAAACAACTAGTTGTTTGAAGGTGAACAACTCATGGAACTTCTCAGTCACTTAATAGCAATGGGCACAGATAAGCTGTTTTCCATTGCAATCAATAGTAAAAATGAGTTTAAACCCACTGAAAATGTGCAATGCATGTAGATAGGAAAGTTGCTTAGAAGTGTGTATTCTTTTATTACAAAACAGATAAAAATTGTATTACTTGGGTGAACATTCCATTTGTATTATATATTATAAAAAAAAACACAAACAACAGGAGATGTACTTTTTCATTTATTGTGGTTGCAGTTTCATAATACATCATTTTGAACAAATTTTTCTATGCATTTGAAAGTGGTCACAAACCTGTTGGCTGCACAGACAGAACGAAGCACAATATCATAGGTGGAAACCTACACATTGAGTGCGTTTGCCACTTGTAAGTCAAGCAGTGTAACTCGTGTTTAAAGAAACAAGCCAGTATCAAGCGCATGTGCCAGGGGCATGCATTAAATTCATGCATTAAATTACGATTTTGAACTCCAGGGAAGATGGGACAAGAATTTGTCCCTATATTACATTGGGCGGATAGAAGGCGTCACCCGTTAGCCTCGGACAAAAATAACAGCAATATTCAATTCTGTTAATGTAGATGTAAACCCTCAAGACAAATATTTAATGCTGTAAGCCAATTATGTTTCAAATAATTGTGGGCTGGACTGTTCTAAAACTATTTTGGTACACAAAGATGTCTATAGATATCCTCGGAATTCTGTGGGGGCATCAAAATCTTTTGGAGTGCCTCATCTAGACTGTGGGCTTCCAGGTGGCCTATAATCTAAGCTAATGATGTCATTCATTCAACAAAAATTCAATTACATTTATATTTATATAGGTATACGCATGTTGTTCAGACAGTTACACTGACTCTCCTTACAAACACCGCCCGTTAGGTCAAAGTTTACATAATGTTTGCCAACTAATTTGAATACTATATACATATAAAATGAAACTTGCCTGTCATCTTCTTTGGAATGGGTAAAAACAAAAAAATACAAAAAAGACATAAAAAATAATTTGAATGTGACCCCTATTACAGAATTCTGAATTAGTGATTATTTTTGCACTGAGAAAATAAATTTCTGTTTATAAATTACCAATTTTAGAAAGCCTCATTATAATGTACCTATTTTAAAAATTGTTTTTAATATATATATATATATATATATTTGTTTCCTTGGGCTTAAATTTTGAGTAACTATATCATGTATCAAGTAATGAAAAATTCTTAAAATTGAAAAAAAAAATCAAAAAACGTAAAATAAGAAGCTGTGATATTTGCTATTATCAAAAAAGAAAAAAAAAAACAATAATCTACATACATTCTAGCACATAGAAGAGCATTCTGCATTTAATAGTGCCTTAGGATTAAATGTGGCAAAGCGACCTGTGAATATATTGTGCTGTGTATAAACCGCAAGTGTTGAACAGTATTTTAAGGGGATGCAGGCCTTTCCTAAAACTGCCTTTTTTTGCATTCCCCTACAGCTCCAAACAGACTTCTAAAATGTAATTATAGCTGCAAGAAGATTCTCCAATGAAAAGCATCCCTCCCACTGCTACATCAGCCGTCTCCTTATATAACATAGTTAGATTACATTGCAATTTTTTTGCCTGCTTATAAATCCTACTGCGAGTCGAGTTTAAAAAGAGAAGGTAGAATTCTTATTGGAGAATCTTCTTGCATAGATAAAGCCGCTAGCCCTGAAGGGCTTGTGCAGTTTTGCTTTAAGAATTGACCCCTAGCTGGACAACAGTTCCCACCTTTGATAATATGCTGATAGCCTTCTTTAAAGGATAGGTAAACCTTAAAAATTTATGAATTTAAAATTGATGAGGGTGCTATTTTAAGCACATCTGCAATGTACATACATTTTATTTATTTTTTTTAATTCCAAGATATTAAAGGATACATGTCCTGTTAATATGATTTAATTTTATGACCACATCGCCACCTGCTGGTCACTTTCCCACCAGTCTGACCACTGAGTAGTCAAAGGAAGTTGTCAGGAGAAAGAAAGAGGCTGCTCTGATTTTCTTCTGGAAAAAAATTAAAAACCTCAGATAACGTTTCTCACATCTTTCCTAAGCAGAAGAACAAGAGAGCAGCCTCTTTCTTTCTCCTGACAACTTCCTTTGACTACTTGGAGGTCAGACTGGTCCGGAAATTACCAGTAGGTGGTTTTGTGTTGTAACAAAATGAATTCATATTAACAGTACATATATCCCTTTTATACTGTATCTTGGAAATAAAAATTAATAATGAATGTATGTTGTAGAAGTGCTTAGAATAGCACCCTCTTCAATTTTACATTCACTTATTTTTAAGGTTTACTTTTCCTTTAAGAAAAAAAAAATACCCCGGGGGTCAATTTGGCCAATTTTGGGCAAGTCAAAGAGGGTTCAACATTTTTTTAAAGAAAATATAAAATCAATGGTGCTGATATTTCTGTTGGACACAGGATCATTCAATAGACTACATGTTCTCTAAAGTGCAGTACATTCCATGTGATGTGTATTGCAATGCCAACCTGCCCTTACTCTGCCTTAAATTTGCAGCATTCGCAACTCTATAACAAAACATTAATTTATCAGTAGAAATAGTTTCGTTTCACAGCCTGATCCTCAGAAGAAATTAGGGTCTTGTGCAAATGCAGTAATTGTCTCAAATAGTCTCGCTGGGGGGGGTTCTATTAAATACAGTGCTAATATACATGGTTTCGTTCGGTATAATGACAAAAACACATTTTTGGTAAGTAAACATAAATATATAAAAAAAAAAGACGAATTAGCACATTGTAACTGAGTTGGTCCAGCGGGTTTATATTCCTATGGCTCTTTTTCAAATCTCAGACCTGCCGGGAAAAAAAGAAGAATATGGTAATTATATAATCTATAGATTTTTTTCTGGTGAAGCGTGGGATTTCTTATGAATGAAACACAATTCCATCTGCTAAATTCATTTAGTTAGGAGAGAAACATCTTGTAATGTTATTCTGCTTTAAAATGATCAAATAAATGGCAGATGATGACGCTTCTCTGCTCACTAACTACAGCACAAAAGCAGAGCAGCACAAAATTCATTTTCAGCCATGGAGTTACAGTCCAGATGACCAGGAGGTGGTGATTTTGGTATAAATTCAGTATATCAGCAGTTTGAAAGCTAGAAATGACTAAGCAGTTTTACACTTATTTGATTTGAGCTTTTACATTTCCTTTAAAGCAATACCGTTCAATAACATTGTTTCAATTTCGTAAAGACAGTAAGTAATATGTTGGGATTCAGAGCTCTGGTTATCATTATACAATTTAACCCTACTATCCTGATATGCACATCTGCTATTCCTTTAATATTATTCATATAGGCAGAGGTGTAACTAAAGAGGAAACACACCCTTCGGCTGCAGTGGGGCCCAGGAGGTATAGGTCCAAGAGGCCTTAATTCATACACAATTTCAATAAACGTCTAGACATTTTTGGGGGGCCAGAAAAATAATTTGCTGTGGGCCCCAGTAATATGCAGTTATGCCATTGTAGGGCAGATTGCTTGGAATAAGAATATTATTATTGAAAACAATACATCGGGTACATCTGATTCAAGGGCCAATGCAACATTACATACCATTTGTATCAGATTTCTTTCCTCCAGCTGTCATCTGCAAGTATAACATTTATTAGACAAATTTCTTTGTGCTCCACATAACACATACAGGACATTTCAGCTTTAAACTGTCAGGTCTTATTTTCTGAAAGGATAGTGAGTATTGTGTAAACCAGGGGTGTACAAATTGCGGCCCAAGGGCCAAATGCAGCCCAGGATGGATATGAATGCGGCCCAGTGTGAAATGCTCAGTTCCCGAGAAGACGTCATGTTGCAAAGGATATAGGAGGGAGACTCTGCCTATTGCCCAGTTAGTAGTAATAATAATATAATAATAATAAGTCTATTTAATATCCAGGTGTCCCTTATTCCAGTGTATAGATCCATCTGGTTATCCAACTGGTATTGTATTTTTTTTTTTTTGTGTATTTTCTTTACTTTTACAAAAGTGTTTGTGTATTTCATGTGTGGCCCCCAGACATTTTTTCTTCTTCCAATGTGGCCCTCGAAGCCTAACATTTGGATACCCCTGGTGTAAACTATGGAAAATGTACACATTTTCCTAAAATGGATACATAAGGGACATTGTTCTCCCAGCTCTACAATATAGGTGACCCAAACTTAATTACAGATACAAGAGGATTCTCCAGTGAGAATACCCTGCTACCCGCATTATGTCAGCAATCGTACTGTTTT
>CM044435.1:8348573-8359499 GCA_024363595.1 Xenopus borealis
GGGGGTGTGGGCCCTGGCCCAATCGCAACAACGGATCGATTTATTATAGCAAATGTCTGAGTTATTACTATGGGTTACAAGATCTTGAGTTAGGTTTGCCACCTGGCTGGCATTTTAATGGCCTGGCTGGTATTTTTGATGGCTGATCCCAATGTTATTACAGTAATAGGAAAAAAATATAAACATGTAGGAAGACCGGTATTTTTTCCAAGCAAAGGTGGCAACCCTACCTGGAGCAAATGCACCAGAATCTCCCCTAGAAAGCACAATTACCTTGTTTGGTGACAAAGCTCCACTCGGTGATGAGAAGACATTCCCTTTCTCCCACATGCTCTTTATATTACGAACACCATCAGCTGGCAAGGGAAGGTCAGAGGGTGCTGTTTTGCCAGGCTTGGCACCTTTGTTACTCTGTAAGCAAAACCTTCAATCATTTGGTCTGAAATAAATTTCCTTCTGTACATTTACCTCTTTTGCCCAACATCTAGAGGAAAAGGGGTATGTTATAGACCCCCTAATGTAAGTGAAGAGGAGGAGACTAAGCTCCTGATGCAAATAGAAAAGGCTGCTAGCTTGGTAAAGTAATGATAATGGGGGATTTTAATTACCCAGATATTGACTGGAGCAACACTGCTGCCAGATCAGTTAATGGGAACAAGTTTGTAAACTTGTTGCATGACAATTTTATGGCACAGGCTGTTGAGAAGCCTACCAGAAAAAATGCTATTCTCGATCTAGTGATCTCAAATGACCCAGAACTTATAGCAAATGTGCACGCCATTGAACCCCTTGGTAATAGGGAAAATAATGTTATATCATTTGTCTGGTGCAAAAAACAAATATATACTGGGGCAACAAAAACCATGAATTTCAGTCTTGAGGGCTGCCCTTCAGAGTATTGATTGGGGAATTTTTATTAAAAGTAACTCAAAGCAAGTGGACTTGAGATATTTTAATGAAGACGCTTCACTGCTCATCCAAGCAGCTTCTGAATTCTGAAGAAGCTGCTCGGATGAGCAGTGAAACGTCTTCATTAAAATATCTCAGCAAGTCCAGTTGCTTTGAGTAACTTTTGATAAATATACCATGACCTGGATGAATGAGAATCTTCATAGTCTGATTGGGAAATTGTTTTCAGCTAAAAACACAGAACAGAAATGGTTGTCATTTAAAATGGTATTAAATCATTACTGTTCTCAATTTATTCGCTTAAGGAGTAAATGTAGAAGCTCTAAGAATCACCCTATGAAGGCTTAGTACAAAAGTAAAGAAGTTAATAGGAAAGAAAAGAAAGGTATTTAAAAACTACAAATCTGTTGGGACAGAAGCTGCATTTAATGAAAATAAACACTATAATTAATGTTGTAAATCCGTAATCCAGAAGGCAAAGAAAGGAAATGAAGAGTTAAATAGTTTTTTTAAATATATTAATAGTAAAAAGATGCTGGTTTAGAGTGTTGCTCCATTAAATAATGGTACTGTACCAGTATTGTTATAACAGATACAGAAAAGGCAAATCAATTCTTTTCTTCAGGGTATACAATAGAGGAGTCTGAGTTCCCAGGCTCACTTCATAGTTGCACTGATGGCTCAGCTCAATCTAGTCAGTGGCTGACTCAGGATATGATTATATATATATATATATATATATATATATATATATATATACATGAATCTAAACAAGGCTCCAGGGCCTGGCGCATACACCTCCAGGTTCTAAGAGAGCTTAGTTCAGTTTTCATCTAGTATGGTACCTATGGATTGGAGAAAAGCTGATGTCATTCAGCCTGGTAATTATAGGCCAGTAAGTTTGACATCTGTAGTGGGCAAATTATTTGAAGGCGTGTTAAGGGATCACATTCAAAATTTTGTCATAGTGAATTGTATTATGAGCAGCAATCAACATGGCTTTATGATGAGGTAAGTAAGATGCTGGACAGTGGGGGGGGGGCAGTAGATGTGATCTATTTGGATTTTGCCAAATCGTTTGATACTGTGCCCCACAAATGGCTGCTTTCTAAACTAAGGTCTGTTGGGCTTAATGAAGTCGTTTGCACATGGATAGGAAACTGGCAACAGGATCGAGGGTGGTTGTCAGGGCTCGGTATTAGGCCCACTTTTATTTAACTTGTTCATTAATGACTTAGGGGAGGGTATTTTTAGTAATGTACCAGTGTTTGCAGATGACACAAAACTATCCACCCCAATTAATTCCAGGATGTAGCATCCTTGCAACAGGATTTTGGCAAACTGGGCAGCTAATTGGCAAATGAGATTCAATGTTGATAAATGTAAAGTCATGCATCTGGGATGTAAAAATATCCAAGCCATTTATACCCTTAATGGGACTGCACTGGGAAAATCCAAGCAAGTGAGGGAATACAGGGTTATAGAATATAGCTCATAGTACCCTCTGAGGCTTCAGATTTTTTTTTTGCCTTCCTCTGGATCAGCTAGCAGTTAGGCAGGTTAAAAAAAGTTAAAAGGTTGAACTTGATGGGCGTGTGTCTTTTTTCAACCTAACTTACTATGTTACTATGTATAAAGGCTCCACAATCTGGAGTCCTTTGTTACCCCATACACTAGTCCTCTTTTAAAAGCAAATACAGTTATAAATACAGGTATTTGATCCACTATCCAAAAATCTGTTATCTAAAAAGCTCAGAATTATCTCCCATAGACTCCATTTGATCTAAATTATACAGTTTTTTTTTTTAAATCATTTACTTTTTCTCTGTAATAATAAAACAGTGTCTTGATCTCAATTAAAATATAATTAATCCTTATTGGAAACAAACCCAGACTATTGGGCTTATTTAATGTTTACATGATTTTCTAGTAGACTTAAGGTATGAAGATCCAAATTATGGAAAGATCTGTTATCAGGAAAAACCCCAGGTCCTGAGCATTCTAGATAACGGGTCCCATGCCTGTATTATGATAAATAAGATAAATAAGTACTTTTAAATTAAATAAAAACACTTGCTGTTACAAGGGGGAAAAAGTTTTCTCTGCATTTGCAGGTCTGGAAAGGTGCTAGTATGGATAATACCACCCACATGGGTGTTGTATGTGGCAGTAATGATAGAACTGGCTAGCTGCCCTAAGCTAGCACCCATTATACTCAAGTAGTTTATCAGCTCAGGCCATGTTGACCTGGTTTACCCACTGACAAGAGGGATTATTTTAACACTGAGTCAACCTGGATGGTGCAACTTTGGTAAAAGATGACCACTGAATCCATAAATCAATATTACACATACCCCAATTGCACTGGTGTATTGCTCAAGTCTGCTGTCAATCTTAGATACAGCTGCTGCGGGCTGCGCTGATTTTGTACTGCTGTAAACAAATAAAAAACCACCAGTTAAGCCGTTAATAAAGATTTATATTATATACAAAGTACACAAATATTATTTACAAAGGTAACACATACACATGTGCTTTGAACAGAACACAGCCATTTCTAATATCTTTATAACTTACAGTAGGGGTATCACTATTCTTATAATACACGAGTGATAATAACGAGTATAACTCAGCCTGCATCCTTTGACTTTATATGGTCACAGAAACCCTCAGTGACTTCTAATATCTTATAATGTACAATAGAGGGTACAACTAATTGCCATTTTGGAGTCAGGAAGGAATTTTTCCCCCTCGGAGGAAAATTGGAGAGGCTTCATACGGTTTTTTTTGCCTTCCTCTGTATCAACTAGCAATTAGGAAGATTAAAAAAAAGTTTGAACTGACGTGACGTGCATCTTTTTTCAGCCTAACTTACTATGTTACATTAGCCATTGTAATACATGATTGATAATCTAGAGTTCCCTGTATAACTCATCCTGCAGCCTTGTGCCTATATATGGCCACAGAACTCCTCAGTGGCCTCTAACATCCTTATAATTTAAAATAGGTGGTACATTATCCTATAATAAACAAGTAACAATGAAATATATCGGAGCTGTATAACTCAGCCTGCAGCTTTGGGCACCTATGTTCCAGGTTAAAGAAAATCCTGGTACAGACTAAATCCAAGTTACACTTGAGTGTTCAGCAATGCAGATAGCATCATGGAATAAAACTGCCATGGAGCCAGGAAGGGCCCGGATCTCTTTAATCACTGATAGAGCAGAAAGTTTAATAAACCTGTCACATTTTCTGGGCTGTTTGTTTGAGAACTGAAACAACACTGTTATACTTATGAACAGAGGAAGTAAAATGATCTTTATAGAACAATCAACATGCAGATGTCGGACAATCTCCCTCAAAAATCAGACGTTCTACTTACGTCAATGGGGTTTTTTCTAATGGAATAAACTGTCATTAGCAGTTCAGCTTTCGAGTCTTCAACAGTTATAATAGATATAAACCTTCAATACGAGTGCTCAACCACTGACTAGCCAAATGGAAGACTACTCTCAGCATACTGTGGCATATGATTACGGGTTAAAGCATCAAGGGATTTGTAGTACAGCAACGGCAGAGTGTTTGACCCATTGGCTCTATTGATGCAAGAGGTTTTTCAGTGATAATGCTGCCTGCTCTGTTTACACTATAAAACTAAACAGTTCTATATTCCCCTTTCTGAAATCTGATTACAATATAATATTTGCAAGCTAAAACTAAAGGGTAGTCATAATATAAAAATATGAAAACAAAAATCCCACAAAACCTACAGTTTGCCAATCGCCCAAATCGTTCCACAGATGATGCAATTTCAACTACACTTCATTTCACCCTTTCTAATCTTGATGAAAAGGACACATATGTCAGAATGTTATTTATTGACTTCAGCTCAGCATTCAACACTGTCATACCACAGCAATTGGTAAGGAAGCTGGAACTGCTAGGTATAAACACTTCCTTCTGTAACTGGATCCTTGATTTTCTGACTGATAGACCCTAATATGTCTCAATAGGAGAGAACACCTCTGAGGTTCTAAAACTGAGTATAGGCTCGCCCCAAGGATGTGTGCTTAGCCCACTTCTATTCACCCTGCTGACACATGATTCTTCTGCCCAGTACAATGCAACCACATCATCAAGTTTGCAGATGACACAACGGTGGGTCTTGTTAGGAAAATTGATGAGTCTCAATACAGAGAAGAAGTAAGGCATTTTGCAGACTGGTGCCAAAACAACAACCTGACTCTAAGGGGGGAATTCACAAAAGTGTCAGGAAGGAAAAAATGTCTTTAAAATGTCGTAGCAACAGACAACAAATTCACAGAGCATTTCCCCGCCAATTTTCCGACATATACGACACTTTTGAAATAGTGTAGTGAAAAGTGGGCGTGGTTTTTTCGGCGCCACTTTCCCGACATTTTTATGAATTACTCATAAACTCATTTTTTTTGCCGACAATTTTTCCGACACATTAGGCTCTCCAAAATGAAAATGTCGGTCAAATTGTCTTTTAAAATGTCTTTAAAATGTCGTCTGTACGATGAAAAGATATACGACATTTTAGAAAATTGTCGGACTTACAAGAAATTCAGAGGTGGTAACATCTGTCTTTGTGAATTTAACGTTTGTACGTCATTTTACAAATTTGTCGACCACCACTTCTGGGTTACTTATTTTACCGACTCTTTTGTGAATTCCCTCCTAAATGGTTGCTGACTTTAAGAAAAACTCTGCTACTCATCAACCACTACTCATCGATGGCTGCCCAGTTGAGATAGTTAACAATGTGAAGTTCTTAGGAGTGCATATGGCAAACAACCTTTCCTGGACCCTGAACATCAACTCTATCACAAATAAAGCTCAACAACGCCTTCATTTTCTACGGAAGATAAAGAAACACATGATGCGATGGGCAAATATTATAGCAAAAGACTATTCTCACCCATCTCATTCTCTGTTCTGCATTCAAACTAGAATGCTAGACACTGCAAAAGCTTCTTTCCACAAGCAATTAGAGTGCTTAACAAGTTAACATTTTAAAATCTGTTACCTGCACCTACCACCCTATGTGCCTCCACAAATGCTCCTTCTCTTTCTTAATGCAAAGGCACTATGGTGAGGGGGCCTGAGTGAAACGTGATTTCGATACGCTGTATAACTATATAGTCTGTATTGACAAATAAAGGAATCTTGTATAATATTTAAAACAGCAAGATGAATAAGGTAGCACCATAAGGATGGTTCTCACTGAAAGGTCCCTATTCAGGGTCGGACCTGTTTGTATTGTCACCGGGAAAACCCCACACCACCTTGCAGCCACAACTAAGATGAACATGCTGGATGCATGGGGGGAGGGAAGGTTTAAGCTGACTAGTGGTGCAGTTTAGGAGAGCAGAGGTGTTAGTGGCTGGGGTGAGGACCCCTGAGGTGACAGCCTGGTCCACCCTGGCCACCCCGGTCTGATACTGTCCCTATTGCATATGTAATTGAGTATAGGATGCTTGCTCTGGGGATCTTGAGGGCACAAAAGATTCAGTTTTACAGTCTAGCCCATGCCCTTAGGTCACCACTTCACCCTGTTTTCGTCAGGGCCTTTCTCTAAAGAAAGGTGGCAACCGTAGCCAGGATAAATGGTCCAAAAAGAGAATTCCTACTATCATTCTTTATTTTAAAATCTGGATAATTTGGCCTATGTTCCCAGTTCACCCAGGCCAGTCCAAGTAAATACTCCAGTACTGGATTGAGCTTCTTAGGGCCTAACAGGGGATATAATGTCCAGGCCTATTTCTAACAACAATAATGTGTACACAGCTGAGAATATTATAGATGTTATTTAGATATATTGCTAAAAGTAAGGGATGATTGTGCTTGGGTGGTGACCACAAGTCTACCAGGAGATCCTCTGTTATTATTTCCCTGTACCCAGCCATGGCCATCACTAAATCACTCACATAGAAGGCATCACTTATTTTAAATGACTCATCTCTGCAAGAGTGTAGTTGCTCTTTAGTTGAGAAAGCTATAGCATGGGGAGCCCCAAGCCTTTATACATGTAAGCCACATTCAAAATGTATGTATAGAGCTGGGGAGCAACACAATCGTGAGAAATGTTCCTGGGGTTGCCAGATGGGATCTGTGATTGGCTATTTGGTAACCCTATGTGGATTGGCAGCCTACAGGAGACTTTGACAGTACACCTGGATTTTATGCAACTAAAACTTGCCTCCAAGCTAGTAATTAAAAATTAATCACCTGCTTTGAGGTCAACATTCCTCTAGAGCCAACCTGCTGACTATAATTCTGTCCTGCTCTATCCTAAAATAAGCAGCAGCATAGTGTGCAAAGTATCTACTTCCTCTATTACCATAACATAACAATTTAGATAATATTTGAATTCTTACCTCTTTTGTGCAGACTTGTTGAGGAACTCTGCTCGTTCTTCAATCTAGAACAAAGCCACAATTAAAACATGATTAGAGTAAACACATATGGATCGGGCTTATGTAAGAAATCTCTAGCTTGCCAGAACATGCAAAAAGTTCATCAGCAAAACATGCTTTACCACAGATTTCAACCCACAAATTATACACTTACCGTAAGTGGGCATCCTTCAGCATGTTTATGTTTATAGAAATGATGGCACATTAGTCAAAGCTCATGCGAATCATAGATTAGACTCTCAGTGTGCTGAGCTAAATTGGTCACAATGACAGGTTGGATAGTTAATCAGAAATTTAGAAACTGACCATGCTGGGTAGCAGAAACAGTTAGGAGGGATATCCAGCCATTTATAAGGAACTACATACTGTACATCCTCTGCTATAATGACTATCATATCTAGAAAAGAACAAACATGGCTATTCCATCCATCACTTGAATGCTTTGTTTATAGTGGTAGGCAAATCTGTCCTGTTTTGCTTCATCCAAAAAATTGCAAAACGTAAAAAATTTGTAAAACGCATTAAAGTCAAATTTTCGAAGCCATACAACATATTTTTTACAAAACAGAGTCTATGGGTGTTTTTTTTTCGTAGCAGAAACTGGCAACATTTTTTGACATAATTATTAAAATCACCTGTACCTCCATAAACACCTGTACCTCCATACAGATAGTTTTTATATTTGGTATTCTGATTTGCCAAAACACCATAGAGCCCATTTACCAACTGCAGGGTTGGACAGCTATTGTGGTTAAACGATTTGGAAATGTTAAGATACGTAATTCTAAGTTATGTTCTAATAAACTTGGCTGTGGCCTTTTCAATCCACTAGGAAATGTGTGCGTGTGTTTATTGAGGAAGGGTTTGGTTTAAGGGGAGAGGGTCCAAGGCTTGACGCTGCCCATGTCAAGGCTTCATATAAGGAACATGTCAATAACTGGAAAAAAAAAATAGCCTGAGATTTTTTTTATATCTAGTAATAGTAATTTTTACACTGTGCACCTGGAACCATTAATGTCCCAAAGGGGAAACAGCAGTGTTGCACATATGTATTATTACACTGCACTTGTGCAACTGCACAAACCAACAACTTTACTGTATTCTATCACACACATCATCAAACATAAAGAACACTCACTTTTCTTATTTCCTTCTACTCCCTTCAACCGCATTTGTTTGTCTGACTGTTGAAACTCACAAGCTCCAGCTCTTGAGAAGGATGGGCAGTTGTTTTTTCTAGGGCTAAATAATATCCTAGATGGATTTGACCTTCAGAAAAATCTTAAACCAGCCCTGTCGTCATCCGAGCAACAAACACCCAATTATCTATTTCCTGCAGAGTTTCCCAGCCTCTCTGGAATTCTCGGGCAGTTTGGGGTTATATTTGTTTTTAGCTTGTACTGCTGTAGAGCCAGACTTCATACAAACAGTATATGTGCTCTATCTGACTGAGTACGCCAACATGGGGTTTCTTTATTGTCTGAAAGCCAAACTCACCCCAGTATCATGCCTGATACACTTGCACTTTCCTTCTTGTTATAAAGCCCTTATAACTTTGGCTTAACTAGAAAAATCCTGGAGTGATGTGAGCTGTATTATCTGAAATCCATTATCCAGAAACCTATTTCTAATCTAAATCTAATTTGTCTTGAATTACTTCTCCGATAACAAGACAGTAGCATATACTTGATGGGAACTCCATGTTGATGGCAAAACAATCTTATTTTCTAACATTTTCAGTACTGGTGATCTAAATTACAGACTTCCCTCCCTCTTATACAGAAAGTTAAAAGTGTTCCACATAATAAATCCCACACCAGTATCTGCATACAGCACTTACAATGATTGATAATGGTTACTGAGCGAAGTCAAATGGACATGATGCTCAATTGACAGACATTTGCACCAGGTCTAGTTTCCCATGGCAACCCATGGTGGCCTGGTCACCTGCTTTAAATCATTTAATTCAGTGGTTGTTGCTTGTAAGTGGGCCAATCAAGGAAGTAGGGGTGTGGTGAATAAAAAAGGCAGAGTCTGGGCAGATCTGAGGAGGGGTTAGGGTTGATCAGGCTTGGGAAGGTCATAACATGACCAGGTGGGAGTAGGGGACCCTCAGCTTATTATGGTACCCCTGTCAACTTCTAATTAAAACTGGAATGTTCTAGCTGTATTGTAGAACCAATGCAGAATGAGATAAGATGCTGTATGACTTTATAAAAGCTTTTATCTGACATGTAAAGTTTGTTTATTCTTCGAAAGCTTTTGTAACTGCTCACTGTGCCTAATAAGAAATAATAGCACCAGAGGGCAGCAGTGCCTCGTTATGAAGAGAGATGTTTGCAGGTCAAAGGAACCAAGTAGAATTGCATCAGAACGAATATGCACAAGCAATTTAAATAAAATTGGAAATCTTCATACTGAGAAACAGGTAGAGCTATGGGACCTGTTATCCAGAATGCGTGGGAGTTATTTATTAAAAATTGAGTTGTGTTTTACCTGAAAAATTTGAGTTATTAGATGGTAGTTCAAATTTTTTTCGAGATTTATTATGCCCCTAAGCTGCTAAAAGCAGGGGCGAACTACGGAGGAAGCAGACCCTGCAGCTGCAGGGGAGCCCAGGAGCTATAGGGGCCCCAGGAGGCCCTAATTCATATACAATTACAATAAATATTGGTAAAACAGGTCAACCACTGGACATTTTGGGGGCCTGAAAAATAATTTGCTGTGCGGCCCAGTAAGATCTTCTTTACAGTGGTTTTCAATGTATTCAAGGTTTTTTAGCCTATCATCAATCCATGAGCTTTTCCCGCAATTGCATTCAGTCAGATTTTTTACATTCAGGTTTTTTTCCATTAATTAGCAAACATTTGCGTTGTAAGTTTATTTGAGGTAGAAAAAAACCTCACAAACCTTAGATAAATAACCCCCGCTAAGTCTACTAGAGATCATGTAAACATTAAATAGGCTGGTTTTGCTTCCAATAAGGAAAGGAAATAATTTTTAAAAAATTTGGATTAATTAAATATACCGGAGCCTATGGAGACAGCCTTTCCATCATTTCGAGCTCTCTGGATAATGGGTTTCCAGATATCTATATATGTAGTTATATGCTTTAGTACACAAAGGAGACTATAAACATTTATGAACAAAAATATGTCTTTAAAACTGAGAAATTGAAAATGCAAAGCATAAACAAACAGGAACTAGCTGAGAGCTTGTCACCTCTTATCCCTGATTGGCACAAACTGCAATGGAAGTGGTGACTCAACATTCACACACAGACATGCATTCCTTCAATACAACCAGCTCACAAGAACATTAAGGAAGAGATCATTTATACGTTAATATTGTTCAGGGTTTAAAATACCATTATGAAATTATTTATTCCTTGGTTCAAGAGAGAACTAAATCCAAAACAACTGGGGATGCCAATTTATAACTAACTACCTTTAGCTACTTTAGTGTACATTGTGCTGCTGCCATCTTGTTGATTGATCCCAATATCTCAATATCTTTTGGTATGGGGTAGGAGCTTAGGAATTGGGCAGTGCTTAATAAGCTGAACCCCCCCCCCCCC
>CM044435.1:8359927-8391844 GCA_024363595.1 Xenopus borealis
TTTTTTTGCATCAAATTTCATGTACACTGCTAGTGAAGTATGAAATCTCACCCCTTAAGTGTTCCAGGCATATTGCAAACACGATATATACATACACTATAGAGGACTACAAAGCGGAGCTTTAAATTTAAAAAGAGAGAGAAAAACAATGTCAATAAAAAGTGTCATCAATTACATTCTGATCTTGTTTATCAATAAGTGAACTTTATTGTTATTTTTGTGGTGCAGATATGCAAGTTAGGAATTTGCTAAGTGTTCCAAGACAAATGCTTTGCCTAACAATAGTCCTGAGAAGATATGGAAAGGAACATAGAAAAATGTGTATATTAGCCCAAATCTTCCTTTATATGATGACTAGTGTAATGTCATCCATGTCCCCTGGTTATATAGAAACTATTAAATAAACAGCTATCAAGAAAAAAAACGACAGAGAAAAAGTTACCTTGAGAGATGAACCCTTTGGCGTGAAGCACTTAAAGGGTTTCTTCTCCTCTGTTAAACCATCTTCCGGCATTTTTTGGCGTTTCTCAGCAGCCTCGGCTCTTCTCTTTTCAATCTCTTCTTTCAATCTCTTCTTTTCTTCCTGAAAATATAGATTTTGGTTATTTATAATTCAAGTCTCTAGGGACTTCCTGAACCAGATGCATCTGGGAACTCCAATCTAACTTTAATATCCTTATACAACAGCTTCAGTGTATATGTAGGCTTGGGGGTGCAAAATGCAGGGTCATTTACTTTGACCCATGTGCACAAAAACATGCTCTCACTGCTCAATTTACACAAGAATGCAAAGAATGTTGTATTAAATGGGGGAACTTAGGTCTCTGGGGTCCAAAACAGCATTTTTTCAGGACTAGTAAGTTCAGTTTATGTGCCAGTAGGATATATGCAGAGTATCTAGTAAGTGAATGAATTAACAGTGAAGTGAGTAATGTACCCCCTTTTGTACAATATAAAGATATTTTAAGTCACTGAGAAGTGCCATGACCGTATAAAAAGCAAAAGGCAGAAGGCTAAGTGCTTTTATACACTGAGGTGACTTCCAATATCCAGAAGGTACATTATAATAATACACACGTTTTTTTCTTTATTATAAGGATAAATTGTACTGCATATTTTCTTGTATATTTTAAGATTATATTTCTAAGGAAATTTGTTGTAAAAAGTCATACAGGACATTACCTTGGACCTCCAGCCTCACAAATATCTTCAATAAATGACAGTTCTATATTATTGTATAATATTCACTATATTTTTGTCTGGTGAGAAATTTGCTGAGTGGCTGCTGCCAACATCCCACAGTCTGCCAAAAGTTGGGTCGAGCTACCAAGTCATTCATATCTAAGCAACATTCCAACTTAAAAGTTGGACAAGATGAACCCAAATGATCAAAGCATTTCAGCATGTTTCTGGAAGTGCAGTAACCCTGCCAAATGTCAGATTGTGATTGTTTCCAAACTTTACTTGACTGATGCCAAACACCAAGATGTTATACAGAGGGTGGGAAAACTTTGCCAGCCTGAGTACACCACTATAATATTCTGTTTATGAACTGAAGAATTTTGTTGGGCCTCCACTAATTGCTATGACCAATGGAGTAGTTAGATTTTAGTTAGAGGCCCTCGTTCCAATAACTTTGTATCAGTCATATACTGCCCTCCATATCCTCCTAATTCTGCAATCTCTTGTGCATGCTTTGGTATTTTGTTATAAGTTTATTTCTCTAAATTATACCACATTACAAGGTCAGAACCATGACCATGTGCCCATGTACTTCACCCTTTTAAAAACCAAAATTATTTCTTCCCCTTCAGTTTATTATCAGAACAGTCCATTTAGAATGCCAGTTTGTTCCGGATACCCATTTAGGACACAAACATCCACACTACTTCCAAGGCTATTTTTATTCCCAACTTTACTATACCTCTTCCTTGACTTTTCTCTCTGCCTCTTCTTGTTTCTTCTTCTGCTCCTCTTCCTCCAGTATCTTCCGGCGTTCCTCACGCTTTTTCTTCAGCTCCTCTAGTTCTACTGCAGCTTCCTGCTGCTTCTGCTTTAATTTATCGAACTCTCCACTCTCAGTTTCCCCACGGCGCCGACGTAGTTCATCCAGTCTCTTATCCGCTTCAATTTTGGATACTGAATCAGTTTCATCAGCATTTGGATGAGATTTTGACCCACTGAGGATATATTCAAACAGACAATCTTTATGAACTGAAATGATGTACCATGTGAAGCTCAATATACCTTATTATTAAGTAGGGTGGATTTAATTTTGCCTTAATATTATAACATTATATTGTAGACTTTTGTCCATCTGAGTAGACTGTATGGTGGTGATTTCTTGGAGGTGCCCAGGCTAATGTGGTTAGATTATTATGTCACTTGCAGTACCACCTTCCACCTGTTGCTGGTGTTTAAACCTTTCCATAAACAGCAAAGGAATAGTAGGTGGGTTACAAACTAAATGGAATATTTTACAGAAATAGCAAACCCTCTTTGTTTACAGAAAAAATTGTATTATCCCTATAAAAAGAATATGAGATTTCCTATGCAATTTTATGAGTGATCTTCCCAGCCCTAAAAAGCCAGGTTCACAAGGGTTCTTTTTATGAGAAAATGAAATGATACCCTATTTATTTGTGTAGTTTACATTTGGTTTTTTGGCTAAAACATATGGACATGATTATTATTCACACTAAGCGGAAAATTAACAAAATGAACGTGAAATGATCGAATTCGATCGAATTACGATCGTACAAATTTTTCATGAAATCGGATATGCAAATTTGGCCTCTTCGATCATCGAATAGATCGAATGATTCGATGATCGAAGAAATCAAAATGTTAAAGTTATTCGACTGCCTACTTCGCCAGATTGAACCTACCGAATTGTAATAGAAGCCTACGGGAAGCTCCCCATATGCTTCTGAGGCTAAGTCCTGCTCGAATACCATTCGTACGATCGGAGTGTTCGATTGTTCGAATCGTACTAATTTTTCGGACGCTCGAAGGAAATTTCACGATTTTTTTCGTGAAATTGAACGATTGGTATCCGATCGTACGAATTCATCGAGAAATCGTATAGCGAGCAAAATGGTGGCCTAAAACAATTCGATAAGCATTCGATGGTCGAATTTCAAATTTGATCAAGCTAATTTTGGGGAATAATAGTAAATTTGCCCCCAAGTCTTATTTATCTGTATATCTCACATTGAGCTTGCACTAATATGTTCTGTCTGATTTTCTCTAGCCTAATATTATTCCTTATTCATTATACAAGCCAGGTCCATCAATAATAGTCTAACTTGTTTCTTCAAAGACATGTCCTGTATTGTACAAATCTCTTTTTGTTGTTACTGGCAATGATATAAAGGAACTTTTCAGTCCAAGCCCCCTTTAACAGTCCAACCTTTGCTCATGAACCTCCTTAACCAATAACAAGGTAACAGTTATATGAAAACTTTGATGTATCAATCATTCAGCCAGAAAATCAACCTTCAGTTGAGCAAATAGGAATTCAACCCTAATGCTGCGTTCGTTTAGAAATATCAGCACTATATTTCTAGAAAATTCTTCAGTAACAATTTTTCATTTATTCCATTCTGAAATAATGTACAACCACAGTATGTATGCTTTACTTGCTCTGCTGCCTGTGCCGCAGTTAAATAATTTGAAGTGCACTATATCCAACCTTCAATCAATATGTGAGAAATAGCCTATTTCTGCATTCAAACCAGAGACTACTGGCAACAATTAAGTAAACTGATGTTAAATTTAGGATTATTTATGACATGGGAACAAGTGGATTCTTTGAAATGACTGGAAAAGCTCCATGGACAAGAGAATGGAGGTCATACCAACTACACAGGAAACATTTTTTCCCAAGCTTTTCAGTCTCTCTTTTTAATTCTAAGGATAGTCACCAAACAGCTGCTTTGCTTAACATTCAATCTACATGTAGCATTTAAATTTACACTGTTGTATTCTATTTTTATTATGAGATATGGCAGGCCCAATGAAGAAAGAATGAGGGAGCATCTCAAAATGCCACTTGCAGAGGTAGAGAGATATTAGTGGATAAAGGTAACGGGATTAGGAAAGCTTGCATGGAAATTTAGCACCAGTGCCCATTGGCCCCTAGCTACAAAACCTACTGGGTGCCACTGCAAAATCTTTAAAGGGCCACTAGACCACATGAATAATTATTTATTTTGCATACATTTACTGATGCTAAGCATTGGTCAAGACTACCACTTGGCCTTCTATACTTTTAGGTCTGACAGCCATAGGGTGTATTGTAAAATAGCTAGGTACATAACATTATAAGAAGATTTTATTTAAACAATTTTGTAGGCAATAATGTACCCACTATAGTAAAATATTATTATATTAAAACTTACCAAAGAGTTCCATGAACAGTACAAGGCTGCAGACCTTATACAGGTCATACACCTCGGAGGTGACTTTTAGGGACAAATCTACTATTATTACCAAAAATCTGCACGATCCTACTCAAAATTCGATAAGCATTCGACCATGGAATGCTTATCAAATTGTTTTAGGCTATCATTTTGCTCGATATTCGATTTCTCAACGAATTTGTACGATCGGATACCGATCAGTCGATTTCCTGAAAAAATCGTAAAATTTCCTTCGAGCATCCGAAAAATTCGTACGATTCGAACGAACACTTCGATCGTACGAATGGTATTCGAGCAGGACTTAGTCTCAGAAGCCTATGGGGAGTTTCCCTTAGGCTTCTATTACAATTCGTTAGGTTCAATCTGGCGAACAATTTAAAATTTTTTATTCCTATTCGATAATTTGGTATTCAATGATCGAAGAGGCCAAATTAGAATATCCGATTTTACGAAAAATTTGTACGATCGTTATTCGATCGAACTTCGATTATTTCACGTGAATTTCGTAAATCAGCCCCTTAATATATATTACAATGCACAAGTTTTACGTGACATTGCTAAGCACCATTTATAATGGATGACATCATTAGGTGTCATTTATATGAGGGTTTTGTACATTTTATTGTTGCTTTTATGGATAGCAATATGAGTTAGTTCAGTGCTCCTTTTTTACATCTTGATATGGATGGTCCGTTCCCTGAAAAAAGTAGTTTATACCTAGCATAAGTCATTGTGAATAGTTTATGTTGAATAAGTCATATTGCAGAGAATTATCATACTCTAGGGCTTAGAGCAGGGGCTCAGTCTGATGGGCAGTTATAGTTATATCTAAAGAGATCTAGGTCTCCTAGAAGCTCAGCATGAAAATAAGCTAAGATCTTGAATAAACATTTTATGGCTTTGATATTATGGAAACTATGGTCGTTCTGGTGATCCAAACATTTACATACAGTATGTGTGTAACCTTGTGTGTAAATGATAGAAATCCAATAGGGTATTGAGCTGGGAAAGTCAGAAAACCTCTTATCTCCCTAGCTGAATAATTGTCAATTACCCAAATTTCTCAAGCTGTTTAAGCTTCTGGGGTGCACGTTCATGTCCATTTTGTGCCTTGGTCTCTGGAATGTCTTTCTTCCGTTCCCAGGTTGCCTTCAGATCTTCCTTTTGACCCTTGGCTTTCTCTTCCTTAACCTGCAAGAGTTTGTAGGAAAACACAAAAAAGTCACCTACAAAATATGAAGGAAGATTGTAACTAAAATGAAATGTAGTGTTGGGACCTAGATGGGACAGCTAATAAAATGTATCCCTGTTTGTTGGTTGTGAGGATCTGTGTTTCTCCAAATAACCCTCTTGTAGGCTCTTGTTAAGATTATTTTTTTCTGAATCATTTCAACAACAATCCAGTGGCACTGGAGGACATAGTAAAAATTTATTGTGAGTTGTTACTTTAAGTATTTAATGCTGATGTTGATGGACTGAAGCTCCCTCCCATTCATCATGTCCCTTTTAATACACAGTACCACTCTTTAATACATCTACTCTTATGATAGCAAGTCTCCTTTATTAATTTCCTTCTCTTTGTTCCTGCAACAGAAAACAAAACAGGATTGCTGGGCCACATTTAGACATTAATGTACTATATTAAAAATATGTATCCCAAATACAGATAACTGTCTCCTTTGTAATTATCATCATCGGAAAAAACTCATTGTGCCTAATAAGTAAGAACAACAGTGTAACCATTCCAGATTGTTCTGGGCTGCTTCAAAAATGTGGAAAATAAATTTTACATGAACCGTAACAATTTTTATTGTTTTACTTTTTCCTTATTAATTTAAGGCCTGGGGAGCTGGGAGTCTTTGCTCAGTCATGGGCATAGATGCAAGAAAAGGCAAGCTGCAATATTAAAAGTAACTAACTTACAAAAGTGATGGAGGAATTGTGTTATGTAAGATTTTTTTAAAGGGTAAGTTCAGTTTAAGACTTCCTTTTGCTATATTATTTTTTTAGTTGGCCTTTATTATTTCTTTTGAATGTTTTTGGAATTATTAGGATTCTTATTTTACCTATTTCCAGCCAGCATTATAATAAAAAAAGTAGAAAAACGAGGCACTAGGTAGGTAAAAAGGTGACACAAAAATAATTTAAAAAAATATATACTCCAAAAAAAAAGAATTGCAAAATATCTCAGAATACGGATGTCTACATCTTAATAAAATTTAATTATGTGATCCACCCTTTAATTAACGGAGAACAAACACTACAGTAGTCTTGCTGCTATTTAAAGAGAATCATTCCCTGTAAATTTCTTTCACTTTATACCACCACTCTACCTCTACTATACGTCATGCCAAGGATTGCTACTTTTTTTTGTTATAAAAAAAATTTGTAGCTGAACAAAAAGGGTAAGGGTTAAGCTGTGAGGGGTGGGGCAGTTATATAAAAGAGGTGGGGCAGTAATGCAAAAAGTGGCATATTGGACGGGGATTAGGTGGGTAGGATGGGAGAATAGAGGCTCTGCTGGGAGCAAGAATTGTGATGTATTAGGGGCAGGGGAAACAACAGGGAATGTTGTATTTTGGCCTTGGTTGTCAGGTAGCAATGCTATTCTTCTTACATCCACTAAATACTAAATAAAGGAATAGCTGGCCTGTAATATAATTTAATATTTAAATAGAGGAAGGAGAACAGAAGTTAGAGTAAGATGACTTTTGGCCTGGTTGACCTTTGGGATTGCAGCCGACTGAAGGTCACTTTATACAGATGCATTCACTTTGGATTGTGAGTTAAATGCGACGTGACTTAACTCATTTATCTCATTTATCCCACTTAGCACAGAATATTGTGTCACAGCATCCCATCCAATTAAAGAGTTCACCATTGAAAACAATGGGGCTTTGGTATGCTAATGAAAAGGTTAAATGCATTAAATGAGTTAAGATAACTTTAGATAACACAGTTTCTTCAATTAGCCCTGAGTCACAACGCATTTAACTTACAAATCCAAGTGACTGCATCTGTATTTCACCCTTCACAGCAGCAGGGTTAACTTGTACAGAGGGAGAGGTGCTCTACACTAACTATGTAATATTCCTATAGAAAAGACCCTACAAGGATGAATACTTACCCTCAAAACAAGACCTCAATTGCAGCATTTTCTGTGTTTCCAATAAAATGTAATGCAGACATGGATAAAATTTGTATCTTAAAATATTAAAGTTTATTGGTAGGAAAAAACAATATATTAGTTGTAAGTTGATTTTAAGGCGAAGGGTTTCTACAGAACATATTCGGTTAATAAAGAGTATCAAATCAGAAGAACCAAAATGTCAGTTAGCACTTGCAAGGGGAAGGGAGTAATTAGAAAGTTAGAGTATACAGGTAATTACTAATCACAAAGCTTTTGAGAATACATAATACCATGAAATAAACATTTTGGCAGATGAGCTATTCTAGGGCTCTTCACCATGTTACTTCCTGCTTCTGCAGACCTTCAATACCCCACCATCACCCCCCACAACAAGCCTGCTGGGAATGATTATGGATACGGTTTCACAATGGACAGAAATGATCTCCATGATATGCCATGATCCTCCATATTACTGAATGACCCTCTTCTCAGAAAAACACTAAGGGGCATATTTACTAGTGGTCGAATTTCGAATTGAAAAAAATTTGAAATTCGACCATGGGAATAGTTAAGGAATTAAAATCCTTCGAATTCGAATATCGAATTCGAAGGATTTTAGCACAATTCGATTGGTCGAACGATCAAATAGGAAAAATTTGATTCAAACTATTTTTTCAATCGACCAAATTTTTTTTATTCGATCAAAAATAATGATACCCAACTCAGTAGCTTTGATCTGGCGAATTAGGTGGTCAAATAAAAATTTAAAGGGGAAGTACTCCGACCATCGAATATTCGAATAAAATTTTATTCGAATATTCGATGGTCAAGTTTGCCTAATTTGCATATTTGAAGATTCAAATTCGAATCTTTTTGAAATTCGATCGAACTTCGAATTCTTCATGTGAATTTAGTAAATCTGCCCCGTAAGTCTCAGTCTTAAAAATCACAGCCATACAAATAAATATATATCTCTATGTCTCTTCCATTATAGAACATTTACCTCCTCTTTTCGGAAGCCTGCTCGTGGTTTCTCATCTGTAATTTTTTCCTTTTTAGAATCCACTTTTGCTTCTTTGTCTTCTCCCTTTCCATGTTTAAAGCTGAAATGTGATTCTAGTAGACGGGCTACAGGGAAGCGTGCAACACGTATGTGATCAACCACACAGCAGCTCCCCACCTTACAGTGTACGTGAGCACATTCACAGGTGGCATTTGCTACACACCATGCTACCAAGCAAATACAACAAAGCTTTATGTTTGGTAAGGTATACTGCAGGCCTTAGCAGCAAGCCTTCATTAACCATTTTTATGCAATGGTCAGCATTTTTGAACTGCAAGTGTACTGTGGGGGTTGCAATGAATGGGAAGTGGTTCTTCTTGCCCGCCAGTGAAGCTGCTTGATACTTGGGTACAAAATCACTGCGTACCATTGGTCTTAAGGGGTCTAACATCAACAGAAGAGGAACCAGGTTTGATCTGGCCTTAAAGAGTACTAAAGGATCTACTGGTGGGCAAAAGCCCTAGTATATGGCAGTCTAGGACAATTGTAACCAGCACTGAGTATAAAAGAATATTGCCAATATCTCATTGCTATGAGAGTAGAACAACTTCTCTAGTGGTTTCTAGGAGGCCCAGTACTACATTGAGGAGAACAAAGGGTTATGGTTCTTAAGTAAACATTAAATTAGAGGTTATCTTCCAATCATTCATTCTTAAATATAATGTATGTGTGCATTGTCCAGTATGGGCTCATATGAGTACTAGCTTCTATTATTTTCCATAACGAGCCATAGAATGAATATATTGGTTGACAACGACATGAAACTGTTTCTTATAAGGCAACAATTATGGCAGCTACTCCTAGATCAAACGAATGAATAGGTTGCAGTGTATAAAAGTGGCAGTGAAGCAATTCAAGTGTAACATCATCCCTCCATTTTCAAATGGTTTAAATGATATGCGTTTTTCATTACAAGGGCTAGATAGAAGATAGAAACCATAGAGTAGTGTTAGCGGTGAATTTACCCTGCAAGCGCAAGCAAATATATAGTAAAATGAAGATGGAAGCAGGAATAGATCAAGACACAAAACCAAGTGATACAGAAACTTTGTCTTGCATTGCATTTCCTAAAAACACAGGTGCTATGCATGCGGTAAAATGTACCTGTTTCCTTAAGAAGGCAGGTTGGGTCTTTTCCTTCTTGTCTTGCTTTTCCTCTTTCTTTTTAGCCTCTAACCTTGCCTTCTCTTCTTCTGCCTTTTTTCTTTCTCTCTCCTCGGCAGCTTTTTTCTCCTCTGCCTTTTTTCTTTCTTCTACTGACTTTTTCTCCTCTGCCTTTTTTCTTTCCCTCTCTTCCTCTAACCTTTTCTCCTCTGCTTTTTTCTTCTCCTGTGCAGCTTTCCTTTGCTCTGCCTCCAGCCTTAATGTTTCCTCCTCTGCCTTTTTATTTTCCTCCTCTGCCTTTTTCTTTTCCTCTTCTGCCTTTTTCTTTCCCTCTGCTGCCTTTTTCTTTCCCTCTGCTGCCTTTTTCTGCTCTGCCAATACTCTTTCCCTTTCTTCTTGTGCTTTCCTCTCAGTTTCATCCCTTTCCTCTGCTAATTTCCTCTCTTCCTCTTCCTGCTGCCTCTGCCTTTTCCTCTCTTCTGCTTCAGCTTGCTCTCTTTCTCTTTGTTCTGCTTCCTGTTTTGCCTCTGCTTCACACCTTTCTCTTTCTTCTGCAGCTATTCTCTCTGTCTCAAGTCTTTCCTTTTCTTCAATTGCTATTCTCTCTGCCTCAAGTTGTTCCCTTTTTTGTACTGTTTTCCGCTCTACCTCAACTCTTTCCCTTTCCACTGCTTCTCTTCTGGCTTCTTCCTCAATCCTTTTCTCTTCTGCTTTCCTCTCTTCATCTTCCCTAAGTTCTGACTCACCTCTGTCAATACCTATTTCAAAATTTATCACTCGAACTTCATGGTCTGAATTTTTCAGTTCAAAAGTAACTTCTACCTGATTGTTCTCTATGAGATTTTCTTGTGGTGTCTCGACTTGCACTTCTTCTTTTTCCTCCACTTTATCAGTTTGCACTTCCTCTTGTACTTCCTCCCTGCTGTCATTCTTTTCGTAGGCTGTTGTCACTATTTCAGTCTCTTCATATCGGGATCGATGGGTTACAGAGTCGTCTTCTTTCGCTGAGGTGTTGTTTTGCTCCACTTCATTTTGTCCATTTCTGTTGTCCTTTGATAAAGACAATGTTTCAACTGTTATTGTTGGATCATACTCTTTCTGCCGTTCCATGGCTTCTTTCTGACGCTTCTGGCGCCTCTCTTCTCTTTTTGCCAATCTATCCAAGAGAGCGGCTTCATCGTCCACTGAAAAATCAGTGCTTGTATTTGTTGATGACCTAGTCGTCTCAGTTGTGACACTGTTGAGAGAGTAATCCAAAATGTTGTTGATGCATGATTGTCTTCAAGTTATTTATATGTAATGACTTTGCATAAAATATTAAGACATTAGAAAAAAAAAGAATGAAAAAATAAAGCCTGTTAATTTTTGTGTTATAGTACTAAATACTGCTGGTCCATTATCATTTATTTACTAACCCCTGTGGTAGCAAATATAATACACCAACACTGATATAAGAAAAAACAAGAAACACAAGTACAATTTGTGCACACATTTACCTGTGTTGGCAATAAAAGTTGTCAATAAAACCAAAGCTCCATTTGTTTCAACTGCCTATGTGGTTAAACTATGATGGTATACAGTAGTTATTTGCAAGTGAATCATTCAATTTCAACACATAATCTTCTTGAATGCGCAATTGGACCTACAATGTGGCTTCAAGTACCGGTGACCAAAATGTCTAGTGCACCATAGCTGCTATTTTGCTCCTCTCCTGGTACTCTCCTTTCACTTTAAATTTGCTTTGCCTCTAATGTACCTCAAATTTTTCAGTCAGCACTCTCACCTCCAATTTGCTTCCATGTGGTGCCAATCCCAACGGTTTCCACTTTGGTCCGTTCAATCCATGCAAACAAAAGTAACTGGCGGCACCATCAATATTTCTTCTTTAAAAGCCTTTATTGGGACATAGGGCTCTGACCCCAAACATTCAGCAACGTTTCAGACCCCTCACGGTCTTTTTTCAAGCTTGAAAAAAAGACCGTGAGGGGTCTGAAACGTTGCTGAATGTTTGGGGTCAGAGCCCTATGTCCCAATAAAGGCTTTTAAAGAAGAAATATTGATGGTGCCGCCAGTTACTTTTGTTTGCCTCTAATGTACTCCAACTTATATTTTCCTTGGGTGTGACATTGGCCAGCAGCCATTATTGCAATACTGAAGTTCTTAAGGGAAATATCTAAGTATGTTTGGAATAAGTGTGTCCAGTGCTTTCTACACCAGTAAGCACACTCTCAAACATGATCTGAAAAAAACATGTTGTCTTGGAAACAACAATAACAAATACAATGTCTTTCCTGTAGAAAAACTAAACAATTGCATCTTGTTTTAATGTGATTTTGAGAAGCTTTCCCTAATGTTGGTGGACTACAGTTTCTGGCAAGCTTTGAGCCAGCAGTAACTTGTGTACTGTAGTCATATAAGTGAATATGGCCAGGGGATGATACCTATTTTGAGAGTTGACTTCTGTCCCATCTCCAACATCATCCTTTTGCAAGTGTTGTCTCTCTTGGCGAGCACGGCGACGACGTTCCCTTGCAGCTTCTTCATCGTCATCATCATTTCTCTGATAGGTCAACCTGGGTGACAAAAAGTTTTAAAGTTTTAATATAGCACATTAATATACATAGAGTAGTTACATAGTTAAACACACACACACACCAACACCCTTTCACATAAACCATATAGGTCCATAGCTATACTAACTGTAGAGTTTAGTATCAAAATAGCATTTGATATTATGTCTGTCCAAAAAATCATCCAAACCCCTTTTGAAAGCATCAACAGAATCCACCATCGCAACATCACCCAGCAGTGCATTCCACAACCTCACTGTCCTCACTGTGAAGAACCACCTACGCTGCTTCAAATGAAAGTCCTTTTCTTCTAGTCTGAAGGGGTGGCCTATGGTGCGGTCATCCTCTTTATGGGTAAAAAGGTCCCCTGATATTTGTCTATAATGTCCTCTAATGTATTTGTAAAGTGTAATCATGTCCCCTCGCAAGCACCTTTTTTCCAGAGAAAACAACCCCAACCTCGATAGTCTACCCTCATAATTTAAGTCTTCCATCCCTCTAACCAGTTTAGTTGCACGTCTCTGCACTCTCCCCAGCTCATTTACATCCCTCCTAAGGATTGGAGTCCAAAACTGCACTGCATATTCCAGATGAGGTCTTACTAGGGATCTATAAAGAGGTATAATTATGTTTTCATCCCTTGAGTTTATGCCCTTTTTTATGCAGGACAGAACCCTATTTGCTTTAGTACTGTAGCTACAGAATGACACTGCCCAGAATTAGACAACTTGTTATCTATAAAAAAAAACAAGATCCTTCTCACTTAAGGAAACTTCCAACACACTGCCATTTAGTGTATAAATGGCATTTCTATTATTTTTGTAAAAGTGCATAACCTTGCATTTATCAACATGCAGTTTGCTGCCCAGTTTCCCAACTTAGACAAATCACTCTGCAAAGTGGCAGCATCCTGCATGGAACCTATAGTTCTGCACAATTTAGTATTGTCTGCAAAAATAGAAACCGTACTTTCAATGCCCACATCCAGGTCATTAATAAACAAGTTGAAAAGCAAGGGACCAGTACAGAACCCTGCAGTGCCCCACTGACAACACTGGTCCAATTACCACCACTCTTTGTAGTCTATCTTTTAGCCAGTTCTCTATCCAGTTACAAATACTATGTTCCAGGCCAACATTCCTTAATTTAACCAGTAAGGTTCTGTGTGGCACTGTATCAAATGCTATGTAAATCACACCCACAGCCATCCCAGAATCGAGGTCCCAGCTTACCTTCTCATAAAATGAAATTAAGTTAGTCTGGCAAGATCTATTACTCATAAAACCATGCTGGCATAAACTTATAGTATTGTTATTTGCTATAAAGTCCAGTATCCTATCCTTTATTAATCCTTCGAAAAGTTTTCGTACCACCGACGTCAGATTAATTGGCCTATAGTTTTGAGTCAGAGAATGGGATCCCATTTTGAATAGCAGCACCACATTAGCAATTCGCCAGTTTCTTGGCACCATGCCAGACCTCAAAGAATCCTGAAAAATTAAGTAGAGAGGTTTGGCAATCACAGAGCCAAGCTTGTTAATTACCCTGGGATGAATCCCATCTGGCCCTGGACCTTTGTTTACTCAACATGTTCTAGTCTCTTTTGAATTTCAGCATGTGTGAACCATGCATCATTAGATGTATTATTAGATTAGGGACTATTAATAAGGAAACTTGTAGACAGACGAAAAGTATGCATTCAGAATCTGAGCTTTTTGCTTGTTCTCATCAACCAGCTGACCCCCTCTGATAATAAAGGTCCTACCCCTTCCTGTTTCAATATTTTACTATTAATATATTTAAAAAATAATTTTAAATAATTTTGGATTCTTTTTACTGCTTACTGCTATATCCTTTTCCATATGGATTTTAGCTTGCCTGAATTATTGGCCTTATAAATGATTCGGCTGTCCCAGCTAACTTGAAAGCCTTAAAAGTCTTTTCTTACTCAACACTTCTATTGAACCAAAAAAGTTTTGCTTTACAACAACGTTCCGTGCTTACAAGTGGAATATACTGACATGTATATTTGTTGCATTTTAAAGACTTCCCATTTTTGTTCTGTGAAAAGCATTTCCCACTTAATATGTTGCAGAGATGCCCTTATACTGTCAAAGTTTGCACGCCTGAAATTCAATGTTTTAGTTACTTCCTTATAGAGTTGCCTCTATAACAGAATCTCAAAGGAGACCATGTTATGATCACTATTTCTTAAATGCTCACCCACACAAATGCTAGAGATGAGTTCAGTATTATTAGTTATTACAAGATCCAAAAAAGAGTTATTCCTAGTAGGTTCTTGAATGAGCTGGGATAAAAATTTGCCATTTAGCATATTTACAAACCTACTAGCTTTATCTGTCTTGGCAACCCCATTGTCAATGTCCAGATAATTGAAGTCACCCATAATAATAACTTGACCTAGTTGTGAAGCCGCTTCTATTTGTAAGTAGCTGGGCTTCACACTCGTCACTTATACAATGTGGTTTATAGCATACACCAATGAAAATTTTCTTTGTAACCGTATGCCCAGTCGAAATCTCTACTCAGAGGGATTCAAAATCCTCACCAGTGCCCGTAATGGTTATTTCTTTAGTGCATGGTTTTAATTCAGACTTTACCTACAAACACACTCCTCCCCCCTTTCCAATCCCTCTGTCCCTCCTAAAAAGGGTGTAACCATTTAAATTCACAGTCCAGTCACATGTTTCATCCCACCAAATCACCAAGAATGATGTCATAATTTTTAGAGCATGCAATTAATTCTAGGCCTCCAATTTTACCTGACAAACTTTGTGCATTTGCCAGCATACAGCAGCATACTTTTCCTTTTATAATGTACATTACATTGAGGGGAATTATATATTACACTAATATTAGTCTGTTTTCCTTGTAACAGAGGGACCTCCTTAGCTGGTAAACTGTATGCCCCCTCACTCCTCCCCCATGACCCCTTACTAATCCCACTACCGCTTCTACCCTAGCTTCCCCATAATAGTAGTCATTACGAATATCTAGGACACCAAAAACATTTTCATCCCAAATTTTAGCCCAACTGAATTTCAAGCAGGGAAAACTAATTCTCCCTAAATTTCACCCTACATGGCTTTCTGGTTACTCTTCTTGCCTATACCACAACTCTAGACCACCATACCTACCCCCTAGGGTAGGCAGCCCCACAACTTATAAAACGAAGGGATGGATACATAGATGAAAGAGTAGCATTTTACCTTTCATGTTATTATACGCCATATATATATATATATATATATATATATATATGTTTTTTGTGAAATTTTGCACATGATTTTATGCACTAAATTATGATATTTATTATATGTACACTGAACAGTTTTTTGTCCGTAAATTATTTTTAAGTCATGTAAAAAGATGTACACAGGCATTTGAATATGCAACACGTAGGGGCAAATTTACTATTATTCCCCAAAAATCCTGCGATTTTATTCGAAATTCGATAAGCATTCGATAGTCGAATGCTTATCGAATTTCGAATAAAATCGTAGGATTTTTCAGGAATAATAGTAAATTTTTTACGGCTATCATTTTGTTCGCTATATCGAATACTGATCGTTCAATTTCACGAAAAAATCTTACTTTTTCCTTCGAGCCTCCGAAAAAATGGTATGGGGGGGTTCCCATAGGCTTCTATTGCAATTTGGTAGGTTCAATCTGACGAAGTAGGTATTCGAAGCTTTTTAAAATTTTGATTCCTTCGATCATCGAATCATCAAATTATCGAATATCCAATCATTCGATCTGTTTGATAATTCGGTATTCGATGATCGAAGAGGCCAAATTAGAATATTCAAATATATGATTAAATCGTACGATTGTAATTCGATCATATTCAATCGAACTAAAATCTATTCACGTGAATTTTGTAAATCTGCCCCTTACTGATGAATTTGAGATTGGAGGATTATTTAAGATTTGCACAAGATTTGCACAAGATTTGCACAAGATTTGCACAAGTGGATTTGTATCATCCTTGAGAAAGGTCGTAATGGCGACCGAAACGTTGGAACATGATATGATTCAATAAATGATTGAGGTTTTTTACATGGGAGTGCCGGTATTCTGAATACAATATTATATATATATTTCAACCGAGCACATCGGCTATGCCAGAATATTGCTTTGGAGTGCTGATACTTTTTGGATTTTGAGATCATCTTGCCTGAAGGAAAAGGGTTTTTCCAAATTCAGCAGCACAATTAATTTAAATAAGCATTAAATAATGAGTGCTTTAAAAATTCTCTCTCTCTTCTATAAACAGAGGAAATAACACATTGTGCTCCCATGCAAGATGTTTTTCCTAACCAATACATCCTGCAAGACAGTATTCTAAAACAAACAATAAACAAACTAACCTGTAATCCATTTCTTTCCCTGCTCATTGCTGCCGTTGCCAAATAAAAGGATAAGGTTTCCTAGTAAGAGGTCTTGCACTGCTATATAATCTGTAGTATTAAATATACATAGGGCAGCAAGGAGATAGGAGTGACATTTCTTGAGTGGCTTTTCTGCAGTATAAACTCTACCATATATCATGAAAAACTAAAAATAACAGCAGCAATGGTTTTATTGATGCCTGAGTGGAGCTGTAATATTTACCCATGAATGTCCGTTCCTTATAAATATTATTTACCTGAAAATGCCTTCAAGTGAATATTGTTTTTTGTGAACATTTTAAGTCTTTGGTGTCCCACTGTTTCCAAGTACTTGAGCAATGTCTCACTGCACGTTCAACGCATGTGTGCAAATAGAATGTGCAAGAGGGAAGAGCACAAAATGAGTCAGCACTAGGAATAATCAAACTATTTTGCCTGGTATAGTTTCACTGTGAAATTTGCATTCAAAATATTTCCAGTATGTCATACTAGAATTTTCACCATACAATTCTTTTGCACTGGCAAAAACCCAGGGACAAAAACACAAGAAGAAACACCAATAGTATTATTGGAATTACTTATTCATTTTATTTCACCAGAAAACAAATTGTGCTGGAAAAACATGGGGAAAAATGCTCATTTTTAAGTGTCTAAAAAGCTATAAATGAATGTGCTAATTGGGTAACTGACCGTGCAGGACTTGATCATGCAGTGGTGCTAAAGAATCCATCTCTGGACTACAGTTCCAATCATGGACTATGTCAGTGATCCCCAACCAGTAGCTCGCAGGCAACATGTTGCTCTCCAACCCCTTGGATATTGTTCCCAGTGGCCTCAAAGCAGGAGCTTATTTTTTAATTAATGGCTTAGAGGCAAGTTTAGGTTGCATAAAAAACAGATGTCCTGCCAAACAATCTCTCCTGTAGGCTGCCAGTCCATATAGGGGCTACCAAAAAGCCAATCAGAGCTCTTATTTGACATCCCCATGGACTTTTTAATGCTTGTGCTGCTCTCCAATTCTTTTTTTAAATTTAAATGTGGCTCATGAGCAAAAAAGGTTGGGGACCCCTGGACTATGTAGTAACCTGCTTGTGTGGACATTTTGGTTAAGGGCATTCCTACTGTTTTGCCATTTGTCCTACAATTGATTATCCTGTTCCTGTTTCCTACTTCCTGCCTAAGCTGAGAGCAAGTATGGAGCAGTCCAGACTTTCCTGCCATGTTGTAATAAATGGACCAGAACATTGTGTGGTTTTTTTTACTGCTTCACCTGAACTAACACAGTAGAATTATTTAAGCCACTACTACCCAGGGAGTTTATCACAGACTAGAGCTCCAATCATGATTTCACCTTTGATAATAGAGCAAAGAATACTTGGTATTATAGTCACAGTGTTTGGATGCAGTTATTTAGATCAGTGTCATGTCCCCTCTTAAATAAAGTTCACTGCACATATGTAGCCATTATCATGTTTTGAGCTTTTAACTAAGAGCAGCAGCAAGCATGACACATGCCAGGTTTACCTCCTTCTGTGTATTTCAGATAATTCTCTCCAAGTTGCTTATAGACTAAGGCAACATATTCCATGGTACTGTACAATAAATTGGTATATACACCATACCTCCCAACATTTGAAAAACAAAAGCTGCTAGAAAAGCTGTTCCATGCACAGTGCAGCAACATTTTTGACCATGGCCATTTTATGGCCACACCCCCTAATTGCCATGGCCATTTTACAAAATTTGGCAGGTTATGCAAGTTTGAAAACATTTCTGGAAGTTAAGTGCAATTTTTGTTTTATGTTTTATAACAGTTTTGTTACTGAAAGAGAATTTCCCTTTAAGCTGCGCGTCTCAGTTCTTCCAAGAGACCCACTTTCAGCAAGAACATTTCAGTAAGAAACCTGGGACTGCGGGCTGAGCTTTCAAAATTGTGACTGCCCCACAGAAAACGGGACAGCTGGAAGGTATGTATACTTTGAACATACTGGAAATGACAGCATTGCATAAAATGTCTCCCTGTAGGAAGAAAATGTTTCATTCAGCTCCCTTGGCTGCACAACACACTTGTACAAACATCCCTCTGAAATCTCTATTTTTTTTCTCATAAAATAGTCATGGTTATTAGAATCGGAAGCCAAATCAGAACACTACCAGCCAAACCACACCTTATCCTCTTCAATCATCAACCATATCTACTCCAAGGTTGATTCATCTGACATCACCAGAAGAGCACATTTATTTCCTTTTTAGGAGAATAAAGAGAATGGTAGTAAAATTGCCATCACAATTATTATAATGATGACAGCCATGTAGCATAGAATACTACAGCACAATGGCTTTCAGCTATGTCCAGTAATTAGCTCATGTGACCTAACATGTATGTGTGCACTGTGAATTGTATGGTCCCAGGGGACGGCCTTTAGTACTTAAAATGGAAATTTTCTATTTATGATTTCCCATTGGCACATACTACTAAAAAAGTTTTTTTATGAAAATGGTTTATTTACATGAAGCAGGGTTTTACCAATAATCTGTGATACATTTTTATAGAGGCCTATGTTGTTCGAAGGTATAGTTTTCCTTTCATTGCTCTTCATAGGATTCACGTGATATGACTTTCATATAGGCCCTGCATGTTTGTTTGTAAACCTTCCATAACACATTAGTTAGCAACATATTACCATTAATGCATGTTGTAGTCAGTGGTTTAATGACTGTATATATTTCTAGGCCCCCACTGTAAATTCAGTATTGGTAAATTGACCAATTCTACTAAGATATATTAAACTTGTTCATTAATTAGGGCCTAAATGTGCCCTGTACACCATGGCTGTAGTTCAGAAACACCAGTTATGGAACTTTAAATGGGATCCACCAACCAAAACTGTGTTTTGCATTATTATATCTCCCAACTGTCCCAGCCCTCATTTGTACTGGAAAGTACCATTTTCTCTGCACTGAACAGCCAGAAAATTAAATAAAGTTTCTAACTTAATTGGCTTTTGGCAGAACAGCCACAGCAGCAGCAGATAAGATACTTTTGTAACAATTTTGAGATAAGCAAATAAATTGTAAAGTAATTGTAACAATATAAGATAAGAAAAAGTTGGGAAAAGTTAGACTCACAGTGTGTAGCTATAGGTCTCTAACAGGGTACCTGTTCATGTTTTAATGTGACTTGGTGAATAAAGTTTTTTCTTTTATTGAAAATACCCGTGGTTACAACCTCCTGTATATGTGCTAATTTGCTGAACCAACCCTTTAAGGCTAGACTCTCTCTTCCACTGCCTGGAACCCCCCCAGGGGACCATCCCCCCAGGATTGGAAAAAACACTGCACCAAAATTTCAACTAGCCAAGCAGTACAGGTCTTAGCACTTTAGTTTCTGTATTTTTTTCTTATTTATTCCTTGACCTCATCCTATAAATTATAGTCTGTAATAAATCATATGGGATCACTGTATAAAGTGACCCCCCCACTCCCATCCAGCATACACCATCCCAGAATGCTAGCAGTGTGACAAGCTGTGTAAATATAGCACTAGAACAAAATAGCATTGTTCCTAATCCCTATGCTAATTCCCTCAGTTTGGTGGTTTTACCAGAAACATCCTTTGTGGGAGCTCTGTTGCCCGCAATAGTGTTGACTTTCTGAGGGTATCCTTAACCTGCAGGGGAGATAGACATGGGGTTTACTGCTGCCACTCAGGTCTAATTCTGTTCTGCTGAAGGCAGATTTCTATAAATCATAGCTGACTTATTCAATGGCTTTGGAATTGTTTGAGTACTTTTAGGTTTCATGGGACAGCAAAAGTAATAAAAATGCATAAAATAAGTAAACACAGATAAATTGGTAAATTATTCTATTAAAATTTATTTGATTAGATGCAAACATCGATATTAAAAAAAAAAAATTAGTTTACACACGTACCTACATACCTACATATGCAATTAGTCTGGGCTAAATTCTATAAATAGTTTCCCATTGCTTTGATTTCAAATAGCTGAGGGTATGTCACTCAATTTACGTAATGGTACTTAAATGCATCAGCAGGCATTATTTAATTTGAGAGAAACATGGACATGCCCCCTGTGATTTACATTGAAGGCAATGGGATTTTGACAAAGGTATTTTAGGGTTCTTTGATTTCCAGGAAAGAGGTGCTGGTGAATGCTTTTGCTAAAATGTCCAATTTTTATCAGTTGACCTTTGAGGCATAACAGAAGCCTGGAATACAAAGTTCACACCTCAGTAAAGGCATGTGTTCCAAAATAATAAGTTGTTCACCTTCCCGTTAACTGCTAGTATGAGCGACGTTCCAAGTCAATTTGCATTTACTTTTAATTTTTTAATTGTGCTTTTTGCGTTTTGTAGATTTTTATTCTGCAGCTCTCCAGTTTTCAGTTTCAGCAACCTGGGTCCTAGGGTCCAGCTATATTGGAATATAAATAGAAGAGGATCTGAATAGAAAGTACCAATAAGTACCAATAACAATACATGTTTAGATGGGGTCAGTGACCCCCATTTGAAACCTGGAAAGATTCAGAAGAAGTAGGCAAAAAACTATAAAAGCTAAATAATGAAGACCAGTTGAGAAGTTGCTTAGACTAGGGCTAGGCCATTAAGGAAAGCTACAGAAGCAGTTTATCACCAATAGATTAGTCACAATAGTGCAAGCTATAAATTTATGTTTATTCTGCAGAATGCTTTACCGTAAACAGCTCTAGAAGCTCTCTCTCTGTTTGTTTAAGATAGCAGCTGAGCTGCTTTATTAGCTTGGTGTGACATCACTTCCTGCCTGAGTCTCTCCCTGTTCACTCATAGCTCTGGGTTCAGATTACAGCAGGGAGGGCAAGACTGAGGGGGGAAAGGTAGGGGAGAAGGAGAGAGGAGCAAACTGAGCATGCTCAAGTCCTAGTCCTGGAGGTTTAAGCTGAAAGAAGGAAGTCTGATATAGAGCCCATGTATACACAATAGAATGAAAGAAATGCAATGTTTCTTTTGAGAGAGGACTCAGGGCAGCATCGCTTTGAGGGTTTACTGGTGTATTTATGCAGACCTTTCAGATAACCTTACTAAATTTTAGCCTTTAAAGGTTAACCACCCCTTTAACTTGTACAAGGAAATTCAATTATATCAGAAATTACTGTCATTAACCAATACCCTACCCTCTCTGCTATTCCAGGAATAAGAGGGGAACCCTATGGGCACATGTCAGCTATCTTTTTGATTAGAATACTGCTTAGCTGGCAGATATAGAATAGCTGGTTTGGATGGGATTAATGTGGGATTTGCTAAACAATCATCCTGAGTCTGCTGCGTGGCTAAATGCTCAGCATATTGCTATGATTTATAGATGAGCATGTACAGTCAGGGCACACTCTGCCTAAGAGCAGCAAAGAAATACATTTTGATTTCACATGACACAATCAATAGCAATTGATATTTAGAAATTCCTATTGGTAAAATGGAAGCAATCGGATAAGTAAATGTATTGCTGTAGGTTCATTCTAGCCCTGCCCACATCTAAGTTATTTATGCTGAGACACTCAAAAAAAGGGTTTAATGGTTAGAACAGTGACATAGCCTTGTTTTCAACATTAATTATCTTTTTTAAAAATTTTCATGTTTTAGAATCCTTTCTGCCTTAGTACCAGCGAACAGAATTATCGGTCCAAAAAAGAAAGGAATATACATGACTAATGAACGGTATGCTTGCTCTGACCTCAGCTAGCTCTCTGTCCTCACACATGGGCTAATAATTAAACATTATCTGATAGGTATATTCAGAGACAGGGAGAAAGTACATAGAAAGGGTAGCAACTGTGGCACCAAGGAAGCTGAGATGTGTACAGAAGACCTGGATCAACTTAATAGCTGTAGTGATGTCATAACAACTAAAGTAATGACATTATAGTTAAAGTGATGTTATGTTACCAACAATTTACCTGTCAGACACAGATATGGGACAATAGCACTATGCTTTACACATGCCTGGCATTTTTTCTGTGCACACTTGGCAGAAAATCACTATAAGCCAATGGCACAACCAAAGTTAGAACAGAGCATTAATGTATCACATAATACCAACCCAAGAGAGCTCACAGAAGCACCTTCCTAAGCATGCCCATAGCAATTACTTGCCACATAAAGCCACATTTGTTCTCTTCCCTCATGATAGTACTCAAGCTAGGCACTCAGGATGGAATGCAGATCTCTCAATTGGCCTAAGACAGAGGTTAACAATTTGCAGGCCTGTCCCCCAACCACCCAGGGGAGGCCCAAATTGGTGTCTGGGAGAATCCACCCTGAATGTGAGATTTGGGAAGATGCTGTCCTGGAAACCCAGAATAAGGTTAAATTATGGGATAAACAATTATTGCTCTTGTAAATGTTCTGAGGACCATATCGGTATATCGGTATATATATATATATATATATTTGTAACATTGTTAAGGGTGGCCCTGGCTACAAAGTGGGAATACTAAATTACAGACCTAATGTATCTTCCCACCTGTCACAAACATGACCTATGCCCATGAAGTTCTCCATTGCTAACCCATAGCATGCTCTCAACATGTAATGCCTACTACAACTGCACCGTCAACCCATGGTGTACACCATTTGTTTTACCCATAGGTCCCACCACAACCTCACAAGTAACCATAAACAGTAGGTTTAAAAAAAAAAAAGGAACATTGTAGCATTTACGAAAATACTGCTTCTTCACCACTCCTTAATAACCTAAATTTTCCCCACTAAGACAATGAACTGTATACATGTATATATCTATGGACTGCTATATTTTACAGAACTTTATGCACAACAGAGACTTTACCCCTTGATGTAGCCAGTGGTATCCTCTCTGTAAACATAAAAATCACAACATTTTAGGACTAAGCAAGCAGCTGAATAACCATATATAGCCTTCTATAACCAACTCTGGTATGGATTGACTCTTATGTAGGCAAGCCTAAAGCTTCCGGCAGCATTGAAAAACTCACTTGGAAAGGCTGACGAGGTAGTGAGATCGGCTGAGCATGTCTGCTGCTGTTGTGTATGTGATTCCCTTGCCAAGTGTTCAGCTCAGCGGAGCAGCATGGAAAGAAACATAATCCTTGTAGGAGCCTAAGAATGGGGCAAGATGCTCCACACACACCTATACATCCAGTGCTCTCTGACCATCACCCGTGACAACAGCCCCTAATAAAATGACCCACCACTTTTTTAACACATGATCTCATGTGTATGCTTTTTTCTCTGTCTCTCTCTCTCTCTCTCTCCCCCCTTTTACCGTAATCACTGTAGTAGAGGCCCCTTTGTTCTTTGTCTCAGAAAATCCCCATGAAATTCCCTCATATTGCAGGAATGTGTGTATGCTAAGGTGACTTCAGCTAAGAAATATTGAGTCAGATAGTGAAAGTTCTATAATCTTTAAAAAAAAAAAAAACAAGTTCTCAGGACTATTAATATCATGGCATTTGATAATTTAACCATTAAGACTTCTAAAAATATATTAAAATAAGAAGTTTTTTTTCACTGCAGTGTTTTTATACATCTTTATAACTACTTTGTATTTCCAATAACTACAGTTTTTCTTTTACATCTTTATAACTACTTTGCATTTCCAATCATTAATATAGGGTATATATATAATATATCAGCTCACCCTGTCACCCACAGAAATAGCCCAGCCTCTCACTTCACATAATTTGCACCAAAATTACTGTTAATGCCACCAACTTAAAAGGCCTAATACTCAGCAAAAGACCTCTGATGCAGGAGCATGTGCAAGGGAGTGGTCAGGGCATAATGATGTACGACCAGGTTTCACATGGCGTAGTCAATCAGATCAATCATAATAATGAAAGGACCAACTGACATCTCTGTACTTTGATGCTAACCCTCTACCCCATTTAAGAATTGCAATTATGAAAGGTATAGAGTACCAACTCTACCATAAATGACATAATTAAATACCAGAACTGAAAATGGGGTAATAAGCACCCCTTCTCAAGATTCTCAATAACTATAAGCTCCATTTCCGGGGAGCCCGGGGCAGAATGCAACTACTTAAAGGGGATTGCAAAAATGAAAATTCAATATAATCTTCATTTACAGAAATAAGACACTTGCAAAATATAATCTAAATCCAAAGTCCTGTACCATTTATGTAGTTGCCAGGTTACTCTCCACTATCCTCCTCTCAGCAGAAGTTGGGGTCAGATTTGGATTGAGCGGTAGGTCTAATATGTTATATGGGGGGCTCCCTTTCCTGGCAGACGTCTTAGAGCTAACTCAAATAACCAACTCTAGCAAACACAAATACTAAATCAATAACTGACTCTGGCATATACCGGCATGCAGAGAAAAAGTATTTCTATCAGAGCCAGTTATTTTGAAAGCGTGAGTTCTAAGGCAAAGGCCAGATGATGGTGGAGCTCCTGTTGGGTTTCCACTAACTGGTCTACCTGCACTCAAAAGCATTGTCTCCACTCAGGTGAAGACAGATGCAGCGTCATTTTGCACTAAAATCCACCAGCACTTTAAAAGACAAGGAGGAGCAGGAAGGCATTGGAGAATCCGCATTTGTAGGATCATCTAACCCTAGCCAAAGACTGCAAGCTCACCAAAGGATGTATTAGACCTAACTGTCAATCAAAATCATGCATGAAACAGGAATGAAGAGAAAAAGAGATGAAGTTTATGTTAAATTATATTTTCATGACAGAGACCATTTAATAACCTATAAAACTAATTCAGCAGTAGTGTAGTTCAATTTAAGAAATATGTATGGGTATCACAGAGGACTTAGAAGAGTATAAAGGAGCTGCATATATTAGATGGTAAATATATCGTTTCTAAGTAGCTTTCACATTGAGTTTATTGTTGTAGTTAATTAAAAAGATCTTTATTATACTCAGCTGCTTTTTTTTTGTTTTTTTCATATTCTGGAAAGGGGTGGAGCTCGCCATAAAGGAATGTGGCTTGGAGTTGATTCTGGGTAGGATAGGGTATATCATATGTTAACATTCAGCATATTAAAAAAAAAGTATGTTTCTGGCTATTTACAACTGTCTTAACAACTGACTTTTGCCACAGAGAACCAAAAAGCAAATTAATGCTTTCAACTGCCATTCCATTTACACACAAATTTTAAATAATGGAAACTGTTTAATTAACATATATTGAATAGTTGATAGTTGATTAGAACAATTTTTTTAATATTTGAAAAAAATAGTGTTTGGGCTGAGTTTTACTTATTATTTTCTTCACAGTATCAGTAGGTCTGTGGTGTCTAATCAAGATATTTCACATTGTTCAAGGGTTTCAGCTAATTATAAGAGAGATCAAAACCTTCACATACAACAACTGACCATGCCTGGCCTATAGAATATGCAACATGTCAGGTGATTGGATAGTAAGCTGAAGATGAACAGGAGGGAATGCTGTGGAATTCGATAAAGTTCAGGAAAAGTTCATTTTACATACTGATGTATTTCCTTCTTTGAATCAGTCATTATTACAGTTATATCAATCTTTCCTGATGATGTGATACATAGTTTTTGTCTTGAGTAGAGGACTATATTGCTAAGTTCTCATTTAAATCATGTGGCTTTACATAATACTACTCAAAATATGCCAATTTGGTGATTTGTGCCAGAGAATCTAGTTTGGGGTACATAAAAAAGGAAACTAAATATGATGGAGACCCCTTTATCAAAGATCCAATTGTAGCTTTTTTTATGCCTTGAATGAACTCGAATGGTTTCCAATTAAAAAAAAAAAAGACTTTAACAGAAAAAACTTTCAAAACTCAGCGAGTTCTGGGTTAGTAAATCCAAGTTTTTGGTAAAAAAAAAAACCTTGAATTGCTCAAATAGTTCGAGTTTTTGGGCAAAGCCCTCCGAAAAATCATCCTGAATGCTATAAACATCTCCAATCAGTTCAAAGGACCTCTGCCATTGACTTCTACAAGGTACCAACAGGTTTTAGATGGTGTATTTTCGTATTTCATTTATAGGGTGAGGTATAAAAATTAACCTGAAAATGTGGCTTCTGACCAAAAAAATTACCTTTAAAACTCAAATTTTCATGAAAAACATAACTTGGTCCTTAATAAATAACCCCCTTGATTTGTAATACAGTAGAGAGTACTAAATAATAAGGCTTTTTTGCTAACACCATTCTTTCCCCAAGAATCATGCCAAATTTGAGCTGAAGGAGGGGCGAATGATAGGTGGACTTTGGTGTACATGGTTAGACTGGCCCACAGGGGTACCAGGAAAAGCTAGAGTGAGCCTGGTCCTAGTGGGCTCCAGGCTAATCTGTCCAATTCTAGTGGTCACATACAGTAGAGCATTTATCTTATTTTGGATGGTGTGTCATTACAGCAACATCTCTTATACTCTTGGGATCAAGTTGTCTGGTGGCTTACTCAGTCTAATGCTGTTGATGTAAAGTGGTCATTTCTGGGCTTGATTGTGGAGTTGAGGCCAAAGTCCCAGATATTATATAGAGAGTGATACATATTTATAGAGAGTGATATAAACAAGGCAGTGTGGTAGAAAGCAATGGCGGGGAAAGAAGACTGCCGTTTGAGGAACTCTGGGACATAAACCTTGGCCATTTTTCACATTGCAATTTAGTAGTATATGCAATATATTTGTGCAAACATTTCTCAGTTTCTGGTAAAATAGCAACCTATCTGCAGGTAACTTTTAGCAGCCTTGTATTTGAATGCACACAGACTGGGCTTCTAAAAGTATTTATTTTCAAGCGGATGCCCTCAGGCTGAGTATGACAAAGAAAAGACTGTGCCAGGCTTTGGGGACATTTAGAACAAAGAGCTATTTAAGTCATGTGAAACTGCAAGACAATCAATTATATGACAAAGCTGTTCCAAAGCTTTCTCTCTATTGCTCTTGAGCAGATGCCTATACACAAATAAATGGTTGGGTTTTGTGATTAAGGTCACAGGGCCCTTGCACCACTCTGCACCCTGAGTGCTTCCTTAACAAAGAAGTACTAGTGTAGGCAAGTGATAAATACAATTAGAAAAATGTGAAAAATTAAGATTTAGGAAGCCTTAGATTTGACAGATAGAGACCGGTTTGGGACCTGTTATCCAGAATGCCTGGGACCTGGGGTTTTCGGTATAATGGATCTTTAAGTAATTTGGATCTTCATATCTTAAAGGAGAACCAAACCCTAAATTAGAGAAAAACCCTACCCCCCTACCCTACATAGACCCCCTACCTCCACCCCAGCCAAGGTGGTACCCTGGATAAATGCCCTTACGTCTTCACTTACCCCTCGGTGCAGATTCAGAGCATTGGATTTCTTGGCAGCCATCAGCTTCTCTTCCGAAACCTTCGGAATGAGAGTGGTGTATCGACGCATGCACAGTTGGAGCAATCTGAATGCGCCAAAAGTCACAGAAAATGCGAAGGAAGAAGACCCAAACATAGAGAAAAAAATAGCTACTGTGAATTCCGATGCCCTGAAACTGCACCGAGGGGTAAGTAAAGACTTAGGGGCATTTACCCAGGGTAGCTGCTAGGCTGGGGGCAGGAGGGACTACTGTATATAAGGTAGGGCTTTTTTTTACTTTAGGGTATGGTTCTCCTTTAAGTCTACTAGAAAATCATGTAAACATTGAATATAATAGACTGGTTTTACTTCAAATAAGTATTCATTTTTATCATACTGTAGTTTGGATCAAGTACAAGGTACTATTTTATTATTACAGGTATGGGATTTGTTATCTGGAAACCCGTTTTCCAGAAAGCTCTGAATTATAGAATGGCTGTCTCCCATAGACTCCATTTTATCTAAATAAATTAAATAAAACAGTGCCTTGTACCTTATCCAAACTAAGATATCATTAATCCTTATTGGAAGCCAGCCTATTAGGGTTATTTAATGTTTATGTGATTTTCTAGTAGACTAAAGGTATACAGATCCAAATTACAGAAAGACCCATTATCTGGAAAGCCCCAGGTCCCCATTTTTAAAATGTTGATTATTTGGAATATGTTGAATATGTAGTCTACGGGAGGCTGCCTTTTAATGATGGATAAAGAGCTTCCAGACAATGGATCCAGTACCTGCATTATTATAGATTAACAGAGCATTATAAGTTCTCCAGTGGATAACCTTCTACTGCCCAAACATAAAATTCATACTTGTTGGTGTACTTATTGCCTTAATGACATTTGTATTCTAATTTCAAAACTAAGACTCAGTCTCCATCACTTGCCTTCTGGCAACATCCTGCTGTCAATCTATACTACTGTCCTCTTCACCCCTGACATCTATCAAATCCAAACCACCAGATTTCCACCCCATTTGGCCCATAACTCTTATGTTGGAAACATTTTTTTCTTTGATAGGGAACCTTTAAGAATTCCAAATTCTTATATGTACAATGGAAGATTGGTTGAACCAACTGTGCTTTCATATCATTTATTACTCTTTGTGCTTTTGCTCTGAAATGAGAGCTGGTGTTTGCGAGCATAGTGTCCCTACACCATACTGGTAAGGTAAATGTAGATGGCTTCTGCTTTCCTGCTGCTAATCAAATTTCAGTTTAGTGCAGATCACAATCTTGTTGGGTTCAGGGTAAGTTTAATTCTAAAATGATTGCAAATCTGCTTGATTACAACACTAAAACATTCCCTTATAAGGTAACCAAACTTTGTTTTTTGGGGGAGGGATTTGTGAGGAGGCAAACGCATTGGTATTGGCGCTTTGCAACTGTAAATTTTTATACTGTAATTTTTAGCTCTCAGCCTCAGAGGCTCCACTGTTTTTTTTTATGTCACAGGAGCTGAAAATGTCACTGTAACTTTCTAATCTATAAAGTGGGAAAAAAATATTAAACAATCCCATTGATAGAAACCCTAACCAAATAATAAATTGTGTGAATAATCAAGATAAGTGGTGTTTTACTTCTTTTGCAGCTGCAGGAACAACTCCACCTTTTGGCACAAAACGGTTAAATATCTTTCTTTGTGCCGGCCAAGAACACAGAGTTCATGTAAAGATGTAATACTATATAGTAGGGAGTTGGTTCTGCTGCCGAGTGTGAAGAAACAATGTATTACCAGGTTCCAAGGCTGCTGCAGTAGGGAAAGAATAGAAAGATGAGGGCTAAGATTTGACCAATTACTACAACAGAGTATGGCCTAAATGTATCACTTTGGATTTCAAATGTTGAGTGGTATTATATAAATGATCTTATGTTTGACTTTTTCAAAAACTGTATACTTGCAGTGGTGGCTGGAATGCGGTGGTGGTTGGTTATGCACAAGTGTTGAAATGTTTGTGTGCATTTTTGTTCTAGGTTCATTTCCAGCCAAGGTAATTTCTTCAGGGAATATGTATGTTTTCCCTGTTATTGCATGTCTTTCCTTTGGGCATTCCCACATTGAGGCAGGTTCATTGGTTCTTGATAAACCATAGTGTGTGTAAAAGTAGTAAGGATCTTAGATTGTAAACTCCAATTTGACAGGAGCTGATGTGATAATAATTTCTGTAAAATGTTGCAGAATATGTCAGAGATATATAAATTGGTGAATGTATTTTAGCCTTGCTTCCCTGGAAGATGTAACTGATGTTAGGGCTTGGGATGGTCCTGGTCCTGGTCACAATATTGTCCAGAGAGAGGCTCCAGAAAAGGGCAACTAAGCTGGTAAAAGGTATGGAACATCTTAGCTATGAGGAAAGACTAGGCAATTTGGGGTTGTTCACACTGGAGATGAGGCGCTTAAGGGGTGATATGATAACTATGTATAAATATATAAGTGGATCATATAACAATCTCTCTAATGCTTAATTTACTAGTAGGTCTTTCCAGCTGGCATGAGGTCACCCATTCCGATAATAAGAAAAGAGGTTGCCAGCAATGGCATTTTTCCTCGCCTTGTAAAACGTGGGTTGCTGCCGCCTGAGGCGAGTTTCTCAACTCACCTGATTGGTGGTCTAACACCCCTGATTCCACCTCAGGTATCAGAATGGCTGTGAGTGGCTGTTGGTAGGTCTCAAGATGGTACTCTGCCACAGTCATCAGAATCATTGGTTGATGACTGGACCCCATTATTATATCTCAGGCTCCAGAACAGTTGTGAGTGGTTGATGGCATGTTCAGGGGAGGTTGTTTTCATTTTGTCTCAAGTATAGGAATATATGTGAGTGACTGTCCAGGGCAGGACTCAACTGGTGTTCCTGTGATTCAGGCCAAGGATCCTGAGAACTTGCCTCAAAGTACAAAATCTCATAGTCTATTGCAGGTTGAACGTTGTCTGACCTTTCTGACATACCTCATAGAGAAATTCTTTAAAACATAATTTGCCATTTTTAACTGAACTTTCCAGAAACTGACATCTGCAAAAAATATGTTCTTTGAAGCATTTTGCCATTATTCTCCTTTTTTATGAGAAGGGACAAATTTAAAATTTTTATAAATCTGAAAAATAAAATTCTCATCAAATCCCTGCAGGGGTGCACGAGGAAACCAATAAAGAAAAAAAGAGACAAATGAAAAACAGCTGCACGTATGCTTGTCTAAGAGACATAAAATATTATAGGAACAATGGGTAAAATGGATAATTCTTGGGATGAGGTTGTGTCCCTTGAAGGAGATATTAACAATGATTTTTAAAGGACATGAAAAACCAAGATATAACATTTTGTCTAATGAAAGAGGTTTTAAAGCAACTTTCCAATAAATATTAAAAGGGACCTGTCAGCCCAATGAGATAATTCCAAATCCTCTTCTATCCTGTTAATCAAGAAAAATTTTATGGATTTTGGAATCCAGCTAGCTGATTAATAGACCTGTGAAGATGCAGGCAAGGCTGACTTCTAAATAATTTCTAGAGAGGCATCCAGTGTTGGATATGGTAAGAGTGAAGGGTTAACTTACCAAAATTGTCAGGGGGGGGGGGTCCAGGTGCTCAAGCCCCAGACCTTCAGCTCAGGGAGGCAAACAATGTACATATTTGTTGTAGTTGTAGGCAGACACAGACCGGACCACACTCCAATGCGTGATGCAGTTAAAAAGTTTTTTTATTTAGCAAGACTTCTGCTACATTGTTTCATGAGACTGAACTAGAAATGGACAGACAGATGCTGCTTTCTTAAAAGGCATGGGAAAACACATCAGTTAATAGTGCTGCTCCAGCAGACTTCTGCACTGAAATCCAAT
>CM044435.1:8403082-8413267 GCA_024363595.1 Xenopus borealis
TGTTCATTTTAAGATTATATGATATGTTAAACATGGTTAGCACGTTATTTATCTGTTATTAATAAAAAGCAGTGGCCTTTCAATCCCAACAAAAATTGTATGGGACATGGATTTGGTTCACTTCCCTAAATCTTGTACATTGTTTAGGTATATCATGTTTGGGTGGTATTACTATAAGCAAACATTTCCTTTAGCACCAATAAGATTATAATATGTGTAACAGAACACTATCATGGCTTATAGCCATCTATAAGCAGAACAGATTAACATAATATACTGTAGCCATGTTATTATTTTTGCCAGCTCCCCAAATCAGTAGTTAAAGATGAAAATTCCCTTTTAAAAATCTAGCTTACTCTGAGGTTGGAGCACTGGTTTACAACTCTTTAACAAATGCCTAAGTTTGCCATAGGCTTCTGACCATGTTTTCTGCTTCACCCTGAAACAAAAATAATTTATGCAACCAAAATCATAAACCAAGAATATGCGTTTTCAGCATAAAAAAAGAGTGTATGCAAACTAACAGCCAGTGAGCTTCCAGTCCATATGTTGCAAATGGTTTCACAGAGAGCTATTTAATATGTCCCCAAAGAGAAAATTATTTTTTTTACAAAAGCAGTTCTGTCCACAGCTGCAAAAGAATTTGGATCGCTATGCAGAAGAACACAATGCACATGCCAGAAACCTTTTTAAGTGGGATTTGAGGATTTACAGATCAAACCGGAGGGTCATTTTCCTAGGACTTTTGAACTAAAAAAAAAGTACAGTGTGCATAAAATCAAAATGAATTCGATTTGCAAAGCAAATCCCCACAAATCATCCAACTTTATTTTATTTCCTTAAAGGAAAATATATGGGCAATGTGAGATACTGGGAGATGCTTGTCTACATGCAACACAAACAGATCTTCCTTTGCGTAGTTTGTATATTACCATAAACAAGGTAATGTAATATAAAAAGGAAAATATTGATTCAGGTCTAGTAACCTATAGCAACCAGATGGTACATGCTGATGTACTACGTTTGTGCTGATCTCTTAAGAAAAAAAAGTACCTCCTCAATTCTGGTGCTGTAAGTGTCCACAGGCCTTCTAAACCTGCCACCTGCAGGAGCCCACAAATGACCCTAGATTTAAGTGGTTATATGTTGTTGCAACTGACTGCAGACTGGTGTGGCTAAATATATCTTGCTGCAATTTTTTTTAAAATATGATAGGTTGCTCAACTCCTACGGATGAATCACCCCAGGCAAATTTCCACCAGTGTAGAAATCAATAGCAACCAATAGCTTTGATCAATCTATTGCATGTAGAATGAAACTGAAACTCTTATTGGTTGCTACGTACTACAATAGGGCAAGTTTGCTATTAAAAAGCCACAAGAACAAATAGTATACAAAAGACCAGCAGCAAATTGTATCTGTAATAAAAAATATTGCTACAGTACAGCAACAGTACATTTTATTTAATTTAATTTGAAAACCCCCTTTAATTCTCCCAAAATGTAAATGTAAATCAATCCAAAATATTCTTGACCAAGACCCTGATTTGGAGAGGTTATGCCCCATTGTGCCCTAACAGCACTGGTATTTATACTGATACAGTGCAGTGCACTTGAAGGCTATACACATTAAACATGCAGATTACATTCAGATACTGTAGATAAATAGGGTTTTGGTCATTAGATCTTTTAATCATAAAGTGCAATTTCCCTTTTTCAAGCAAAAAGGGCAATTGCCATGGTTTGTGTAGCAATAATATGTGTTAAAGCTAAGATGTTGTCCTATTCATATGTTAAATATACTTTGAAAATATGATTGCATAATGTTTGCATAGTATTTTATTATTTTATTTTTAAGATGTATTCAACACTGGATAATCCCAGATAGAAAACTGCAATTTTAAGTATTGAAGGCACACCAAAAAAAAAAAAAAAGGCTTATAAATAGTATTCTCTTTTATTCTGGCTGCATTCTTTACATGCCTTATTTGGACCAACACACAGAAGCTACAGCTAACTATTATTAATAACCTTTTTTGGAAATACAACATGGCTGAAAACATCATGGTGCGATAATGAAGATAGCAAGACCTGGTTCCCAGACATGGGAATCCTCCAAATTAAACAGGCATGGAATTATTCAGCCATGGCAAGCCTTCCCCAAGCCATCCATCATTTTACCTCTCAGTTTCCTGGCGCATTTCCTCCCGCTTCTGTCTCCTGAGCTCCCTGCGACGATCAAAATCATCCATGTTAAATGAAAGAGTGTTTCAACAACCGGTTCTGAAATGAAGATAAAGATAGATATGCTTTACCTTAATGTACTATAAACATAACGTACAGTTAGCTAATAAAGTTAGTTTAGTGTACTAATCCAGGGTATCTAAGGCAATTTTTGTGCCATTATAACCAATTCTTTCTCTGTGTAATATTTCTATAGCTACAGTACGTCCTAGCTCTGCCTTACCTTTCACAGTGTTTTCTCAAGTACTATGTATTGTAATATCAAATACAGGATTTGCTTGAATCTCAGAAACCCATAAAGTCATGTGGTTTTAGAATCTGAATATGTAAACTAGGACTTACATTTGTTGCATCTCTAATCACAGAGACAGTTTCTTGTTTTGACTTTCTCTAGCAATATACAATCAATACCAATAAGTTCCAATCAACCATATGCAATGGAACTGCATCCTGAAGCCATAAGCTACACTTCATCCAAACTCACTAGAGAGCAGGCACTAAACAATCAAACAAGAAGATGGGTTAAGGCAAGCCAACACAATACTGTATTTCCCCATCTATAGCGGATTTTTGTTCATGGAACTGCATAGTCCTGAATATTGACACTTACATACAAAAGTAATATTGTCTTAGGGATCTAGATGCTTTTTACACTTTGGGGGAATGTGCATTAGCTTATGTATCACATATTTCCAGAGGATGCGTGGCTCTGTAACACCAGACTAGAAAATTAATTTAAGCTTCAACTATTCTAAGGGCAAACCATAATGTTTGGTGCAGCTTTGGTTGTAGACCTTTGGGACTACTTTTCCTACTAAATGTAATCCACAATGCAGATATAGAATTCAGTCGCATCCCAAATTAGAATGCAGTGCCTCTGCACCTCTAAATCTGGAATGCAGATTGTCTCTATAACTGCTTTTTCAATTGAAATGTACAGTGCAGCTGTGGCTCTGCCCCTCTCCGTGGTGGCTTGTAGATCAGAATGTACAGTGTGACAGTGTAACTAGGCCCCTAAATATGTAACTGCTTTGACTATTGGAATGTCTAGTGCAACCACAGATGTGCATCTCTATATCTGCTTTTCCCAGCCAGTAGGAATGCACAGTCTACAGTGGACTGTGAATGCAGTGGCAATGCATCTAGTACACTCTGATTAAGGTTAATGATGGTACCAAACTGAACCTCCTGCAAGAGTATTGTTTATTCCCCCATAGCAATTTTATTTGTCAATGTTAGCAGCTAATTAAATCTTGAATAAATCATGGCTATTCTGTAAATCATGCAACATTTTCAAAGTAAACTCTTATGGTGACCATACACCGATAGAAGATGCCGATATTGGTCGTTTAGACCAATTTGACAGCTTATCTGCCCATGAATGGGGGCTTCCTACGGGTCTTCCTGATCGATATCTGGCCACAATATCAATAAGGAAGGTTTGATTTTTTCCCCCAACCGCTCGTCTGAGCCCATTGTCCAAGTCCATCTATCTGTTTTAATATGTAACCTTTGAAAGGGTTTGTTCACTTTTGAGTTAAAGGAAAACTATACCCCCTGAACAATGTAGGTCTCTGTAAAAAGATATTGCATAAAACAGCTCATATGTAAAACTCTGCTTCATGTAAATAAACCATTTCATAATAATATACTTTTTTAATAGCATGTGCCATTGGGTAATCATAAATAGAAAAAGGCCATTTTAAAAGATAAGGGCAGCCTCCTGTTATTTGAGTGAGCTCTAATACATTTGCAAGGAAAGGAGCCCCCTATAAGATATATTGGATCATTCATCTGACACCCAACTGCTGCATGAAGAGAGAATGAAGAAATGTTGAACAGATGCTGAGAGAGCAATAGTGAATATAAACTTGATTATTTCAAAAACGGTACAGAATATTTAATTGATTGCATTTAGTAAGTTTATTTTTTGTGTGCTGAAGCTAATACTTACATTTTCATTTTCGTGATAGTTCCCCTTTAACATTTATTACTATGATGTAGACAGTGATATTCTGAGACAGTTTGTACTAGGTTTCTTCTTTTCTTTGTGGTTTTTGAGTTTGTTAGCTATTTATTCAGTAACTCTCCAGTTTGCAATTTCAGCAATACGAAATTTCCCTAGCAACCATACACTGATTTCAATAAGAGACTAGAATATGAATAGGTGAGGGCCTGAACAGAAAGATGAGTAATACAAAGTAGTAATAACCATACATTTGTTTTTAAGATGGGGTCAGTGATCCCCATTTGAAAGCTGGAAAAAGTCTGAAGAAGAAGGCAAATATTTAATTATTTGATAATGAATCAATAATTATTTAATAACACTCTAAAAAACGGAATAATGAAGACCAATTGAAAAGTTGATTAGAATTGGCCATTTCATAATATACTAAAATTTAACTTAAAGGTGAACCACCCCTTTAAGTAGAAGTAAGCACCTAAATACTGTAATGTGGACAATACTGTCCAATGTCAAATTACAATTCTTTATAAATTTCTTTATAGTTTTTTAAATATGTTCTGTATTTTCTGCTCTTATTTTGTTGTTAAAGTTTCATTTACCCTGGCAACTATGCAGCAGGTTAAATGAAAGACTAAAAGATACATAATGAGGGGCCAAAAGTCAAAGACAATAAAATATAACTGCATCTGTATTAATATACTTTCTGGTTGCCTGGAGCAACTGACTAGGGCAACCACATATTATTATAATAAACATATAAATACAAAAAAAGATAAACTGCTAATTATTTTAAAATATATCAGAATCCAGAAAGTTCTGGATTATAGGAAGGCCATCATATATTTAATTTATTTTAATCAGATAATTCCAATTTCTAAATTTCTAAAATAATATTCCGTTTTGTAAAAACAGACAATAAAACAGGACTGTGTACCTGATGGTAACTAAGCTGCATGAATCCATATTGAAGGGAAAACAATACTATTGGGTGTGTTTCATTAAATGTTTTTAGCAAACTTATGGTGTAGAGGTCCAAATTACATAAAGATCCCTTATAGAGAAAATCCCAGGTTTCAAACATTCCAGAATATTGATTCTATAACTTTTCATAGATAAATACATTTACAGTGGATGAATTTAGTGGTGATGGCAACTCTAATTGCCATTTAGCAAATATGTCCCTATATTAGACCTATGACAGTTAAACAGAACATTCTTAAGGGGATCTCCAATCCAAAACCAGTTTTTTGCATAATGAAAGAAAGTATTGTTTACCATATCGACTTATTAAAGCATTTCACTTTTGAAATTATTTGTAAATGTATTTGCAAGCACTATTTTATTTACCTCTGTCTGTTCTCTAGTTATGATATGAGACAATGTACAGTAGCAGAAGTCTGTTGCCTCAACGTCAGCTTGCTTCTGCTACACTGTTTCAGGAATCAGAACAAGGAGCGCAGAGAATAGTAGCAGTCAGCTAAATCCTCCTTTTCATTGCAATTACATTTTCGAATAACTTCAAAACCACTGAAGTGCATTTTTTTTTTTAAAAAGTTGCTTAGATCGGCAAAAGACGTTTTTGGGTGGAGATTCCTTTATAAACCAAAGCAAATAATCTGTAATAAATGAAAGATATCAGCCTCTCTCTTAGACTACAGAAATATAAGCAAACAAAAACATATCCTGAATCCAAGGTCCTCTGACACATGAAACCAATCTGGACTACAGAAATATAAGCAAACAAAAACATATCCTGAATCCAAGGTCCTCTGACACATGAAACCAATATGTTTCTCCTCTCCTTAACAAAGACCTACAGCAAAGATTCATATTTGAGAATCAAAACACAATTTCACTGTACATTGATGCTGACCCCCTCCATGGCTGCTGCAATCCAAACAATACATTTAAAAAACATCATCTAAACCCCCCTTTTTCTTGCCTATCATTCTATGCGGATAACGGTAAATAGGAATATTCTGGAATTCAAATACATTTCTCCAGTCCTACCTGGGATGTTAATCTCTCGATTCCTTTTTTAACCAATCACTCTGCAAAGGCATTAAGCTAAAATCTGTTCTTCATCCACCAAGAAAATAGGAGTGTCATGCAACTTCTCCAAAATCTAAATGAAAGTCACTACCACAAAAGGGAAAGCGTTTGTGCCCTGGCAGTGTTTAGTTTAACTGTCCTGTCAGTGGTTAGTTTAAAGCTGGGATGTTGAATGCATTGGCTGCATTGATTTTATTTCCTGTGCTGAGTCTCCAGCCTCTGCTTCCTTTGCTTGAAATTCAGACACACACACACACACACAAAAAAATTATTTCAGGCTTAACCCTTTGCTGGAAGAGAAGGCTGCAATGCATTCCAGGAATACTTGGCTTTATAATGATAACAAAAAGACCATACAAAAGGCTGAAAAATGATCTCCCAGGAAAGCATTTTTCCCCCTGTCCAATAAAATGCTCAAGTACCATTATTACTTTAATCTGATACATGTACAAACATGTGGACTATGGTAAAAAATAATAAAATACACATGTCCTAAGGAATAAAAGAAAATGTAGCATTTATTATTTTTGATGGAAGAAAATCAATCTTATGAAAAAGGAAAGAATAATATACTGAGCTAATGCTGTAAATACTGTATAGAGTGTATAATACCCTCTAATGTAAAATATATGTATATTAGAAGTCACAACACAACTCAATGACCTTGTAAAGGCACGAGCTCAAAGGACATTATTTTTTATAATGAAGAAGTTTCGGTCAGTGTTGGAATTACCCACGGGGATACCAGGAAACCCCCATGTGGGCCCTGGTGTCAGTGGGCCTCATATTCCTTATAACCAAGTGATCTATTTCATGGTCATTCCCTACTTATGTATGTGAAACTAATTAACATTAAATTCCTTGGAGGCATCTCATATATTCATGTTTTACAGGGGGTATATTATTTTTCCACTGAAATAAACACAGTCAAGTGACAAAAGTGGCATCACTAATCATCTATAAACATACGTCTAGCCACAAATCTGAGCTGCTCAATAAATCAGCGTCATATTTTATAATGGTTCTCCTCATATCATTTACAATAAATGTCCTTTTTTAAACTTTTATGGGGTTTTGTAATAAAAGGCACTACGTTTGCCCAGGAGCAGTAACCCATAGCAACCAATCAAGCTGGTAAAACATACCGGTCACATAAACAAATGCAAACATCTTATTGGTTGCTATGGGTTACTGATCCTGGGCAAACATAATGGGGAATGTAATATAAGTCGGTAAGGCAAAAACTATTCGCAATGCGAAAAGTTATGCCTCTGTGCGAACAATTTTTGCTTTGCACGAATTTAATATAGCTTTTGCGAATCCGGAAACTGTTTTACCGATCACTTCCGACAGTTAAAGAGAGTTTGCAAATTTTACAGCTTGCGCCAATGTGCAGTCAATGTAATAAAACTTCTTACTGAAAAGTCGTTATGTTTGCTCCTAAAGATTACGACACCTTCAAGCACTTCTTAAGAGTGCGCAATAAAAATTCGCAATGCGCAATTAAAAGTCGCAATTAAAATTAAAATTCGCAATGCAATAACATAATATTACATTGCGAGATGTGGATTTTTAATCTTATTGATGCGCATTCTTTTGCTCTTTGCGAATTTAATTACATTCCCCCCTGTGTCTTATATTACATATGGAGGTTAGTCTTTCACACCTAAGCAATTGAGTCTGCAAATGAAGAATGAATGAATAGCAAAGGCCTAAACAGTGTATATTCAGATAAAAAAGTAACTATTTACTGGCTTCCAAACAGAAATATAAAAAGCTGTTCCCCTTTATTAATCTGCAGCTGGGCTGTGTTGGAGAGTGATATTTGAAACGCAAGTATCATTTTTATGCCACAGATACCTAGCAAAGATAGAAGATCATGGCAGCGCCACAGTATGATCTTATTCCAACAATGAAATCACACACACAGGATAGGATCGCCCTCGCTAGCAGATGCACTCACGCCCCACGGGTAGGAAATAATTATTATAAAAGTTCTTTCCTGTATATCCTGAAGCATCTGTAAAAAAAAACCCAGTACTTATGATTTCCAAAAAAAAAGAATAATTATACCTCCGAATAATTAAGGGCAATTCAATGTAAGATAGAAGGTGATCATTTTGAAAAATATGGAGTATATTTATTACAAATTTTAATCCTTATAGAACAGTGTCGGACTGGCCCACCAGAATACCAGGAAAACTCCCGGTGGGCCAAGGTGTCAAAGAGGCTAAATAGATGGAATAATTGATTACAGTATGTAAAGAAAACAAACTAGGAGAATAGAGGTTGATTGAGGAGATGAAGAATATTAGTACTGAGAGTGGGCCCCTGGTCTAAGGCTTTATGGTGGGCCCCTGGTCTAAGGTTTATGGTGGGCCCCTGGTCTAAGGTTTATGGTGGGCCCCTGGTCTAAGGTTTTTGGGAGGGCACCTGGCGTCCCAGTCCGACACTGTTATAGAATACCAATTGTTTGGATTTTATCACACCTATTATTACTTTTTTTTATCACAATCGCAAATTTGTTCAAATTTGCTGAATGGTCTGTTTGTTTTGTCAGAGCATAAAACATTTGCTACATAACTTAGTATTAGTAGAAATCCAAGTAGTTGATATAGATTTTATCTGCAAATTGGATTTTAGTTTGAAAGGAGATGCGTTCCATATTATGTGAGAATATATGTGAGAATTAAAGACATTTTAAAAATATATACACTATTATACTATTGTATTGCATCGCACTATTGCATACTATCAAGTGGGTTTGGTCAACAATCCTAGGACATGTACCCAGACATAAAGCAGCTAAGATGTAAGTGCATTTTATTGGCAACTTTTTATGTGCCTTGGGTAGTAGTAGTAATAGTATTACTATTCTCTGAATAATATTTTTTGCAGTAATATCAGTAATCTTACGGGATGTCTAGGGTTTATACAATGCTCTGAATCCATTTTTTTGTAATTAACTTATTGGCATCCTGTGGTTAATGCAATGTCCTAAAAATGTTTTCTGCAGTAATTTTACATACATGTCTGGGGTTAATGCTATGCTCTGGATATATTTTCTGCTGTGAACTTACTGACATGACTGGGGTTATTGCAATGTTCTCAATTTTTTTTTGCTGTGAACTAATTCACATGCCTAGGATTAATGCAGTGCTCTGGTTCAATTTTTTGTTGTGAACTTACAGAAATGTCTAGTTTAATTCATTGCTCTGGACCAATTTTCTGTAGTCATCTTAACGGCATGTCTGGGTTATTATGGCTAAAGGAATTGTGTTAAAAAAAGGCACAGCCTAACATTTTCTGCATGTTTTAGATGCTCTTTATTACATTGCAATATTTACTTGAGATTCAGTTTTCCCTAAAGCTATTAAGACAACATACCTGCAGGTCTGTATATTTTGGCAGTACCATGCATGTAAAATAAATATGCTGTTCCTAACTGTATGATTTATGGAGACTGGAGATGCTTTTCTCACCATTAGATCTATCCTTAGCTGTGAGCATAGCATTTTACTTATTGTTTTCATGTAACCACATCTGTCGTTGTTATAGCGAACTTGGCAAAGTCTAGTTGTTTCAGTGTAAAAAAACACCCTTGTACACAGCCAATATTTTATGTTATCAGACAGCTCTGTTCCTCTGTTCTGCAGAATGGCCCATTGGAGAATTGGAGACTTGGGATAAAACAAACATGTTAGGTCATGTGAACATAAAATTATGCTTTATATTAGCTCTTTGCGGGTGGTTGGGAAATGCCTTATACACTAGGCTTTTATTATTCTGCTAAACTCTCTATTTTTTTTACAGTGACTTCGGCAGTCCCATATGTCTTTAAATATAATTGTGACAAATACATACCAGCTGTATAACTGATATGCTATATATATATATATATATATATATATATATATATATATA
>CM044435.1:8420322-8438774 GCA_024363595.1 Xenopus borealis
AATCCTTCCTGGCAGTCGGACTAGTCCTTGATTTATTTGTACTATGAACTATCTCCCATAACCCTGTATTCCCTTACTTGCTAAAAAGCCATCCAACCAGCCAGTGCTAGTTACTTACCCTGTACAACAGTGTAGTTAATTAATCTGGATATACCATCTACCTTGTGCTCTGTCTCTTACTCATTCTTTATTTACCTCCCATCCTATATTTTGTCTGTGCAGAGTACATCGGTAGTTACTTGCTCTTTATATAACACCCACCTCTGGCCCTATCTGTGCCAGTACCGAATTGGGCTTACAGGACACCAGCTAAAAACCCAGAACTGCTCCACTCTAAGCTCCCCACCTAATAACAATGTATATGTAGTGGAGAGGGGCTGCAGAGTGGGTATTCTTTGGCGGTCTTGACTGCATGTCTGGGGGTGCAAAGGGGTGGGTGTGGGGGCCCCTGTGGTGGCAGTTACCCGGCCCCCAGTCTGATGCTGGTCTGTGCAGAATACATCTGTAGTTACCCCTTCTGAGTACAATACCAACTTCTTTATACAATACCCACATGCCCTCTCTCTGTACAGGGTACATCTTTAATGATTCTTTATTTAGCACCCACCTTGTGCCCTTGCACACGGGAAGAAGCACACACATGATGAGTGGGCAGAGTAAACACTACACACCTTGCCTTCTGTCTGAGTAGGGTACATCTGCCATTAGTTTGTTTGCTTCTATTGTACAGCACTGCAGAATAGGTCAGTGCTTTACAAACACATGATAATAATAAATCCTGAGAAGTTTTTCTGAGGATTACCCACTCAACACCTGAAATAGTTTATTAAGGTTTGTTTGACGTTATCAGAGATTAAGGAAACAGTGATTTTAACACTTTGGGGGGTAAAAATACAAAGTGATCCTGGGAATAGAGCTGTGGGGGACATTAAATTGCTTGCTCAGGAAATCACAATCAGATGTGAGCAACTCACAGACATAACATGCTTTGCATACTTGTGGCTGACGCAAGCTGAGCTTTTCCTGTTTTATGGATGTATAAGATCGAGGATGTTACTGTTTGATTGAAGGGGAAGTAAGGTTTGAAAAATGTTGCTTAATAGCATGCCAAAATGTCCGTACCCATAAAATCCCTATCTCTTGATGGAAAGAAGGGTACTGTTTGCTTTGTGTGTCATATATAAGCAATCTGGGGGCAAGTACAGTCACATCCAGCTCTTTTATTCTACTCAGAAAGAGTACAGAGTGTAACATGTCCCTTTCAATAAAACAAATGTGTCTTGAAACTAGTATCCAATGTGACTGTACTCTATTAATGGGTCACATAAATGAAAACTTACTGTCCATAGTAAAAAAGTCACAGCCTAATGTAACAGTGCTAAGGGGAATGTCTAAGCTGTTTATATAAACTATAATACTATTGAATATACATGGATTGTGTAAAATGGAAGGATAATTATATCTTATCAACTTAATCAACAATCCAATTTCTCTTGGACAGTACAGTAGAAAATATTTGTATTAATACATGAGTGGGAGCTACCATCATGCTTTACTAAACTAAGGTAGTCTTTTGTGGATGCCTCTAGTGATGAAATTAATATGGCCAGAGCTGCCTTCAGAAATCACTGGGCTCCATACTACATAGCTGGCAAGGCCTTGGGTAGGACTGATCTTCTGGATTAACAAGCACTCACAGATCCCACAGTTGGACAAAGAAAGTAAAGGAACTGCAGACTTTATTTCAGGTAAGTGAATAAACACAAAGCCTAAAGGTGGCCATACACAGGGAGATACGCTCATTTGGCGATCTCTCCCCGATATGTAGACACTGATGTGGACGATATCGGGCTGATCTGATCGTGGGGCCCTAGGGCCCAACGATTGGATCAAAATGCATCCAATATGGGTCGTCAGATCGTGGGACTGCATACACGTCAGATGCTTCTGCGATCCAACGGGATTTCTTAACCTGCCCAATCCCATTGGATGACCCCACACACGGGCCAATAAGCTGCTGACTCGGTCTGTCGGCAGGCCCGTGAGTGGGTCACTTTACACGATTTGTGCATGCAGGCATGTAATCTGAAGCCTATGAGTAAGTGCCTGTATACAAGAAACTAGAAGGCTCTGTGTTTATTCACTCCTTGCCTGAAATAAATTCTGCAGTTCCTGTGAGTTCCTGCCATTTCTTCCATGGTTGAATAGCTCCACCTTGAGTTGTACGTATGGGGCATATATATATTTATATGTATATAGTTTCTGGAAATGTTGGTCCTGGAAGTCATTGTCTATTGCTATTAGGCTCTATGAGACACTGTGCTTAGTCGGATATGTGAAAAGGGAAGGTGAATCTTATCTTATATGAATAAACGAGAGTGCACCTATAAAGTGTCAGAGGTATAATTTACCTAATCAAGGAGTTAATTAATTATAAAGAAGTAATGAACCCCCAATCACTTGTACTCATAAAAAATTATAAACAATTAGTGCTTACCACACTTGGCTGAGGCTCAGGAAGAGTTCATCCGCCAATTCATTAAATAAAAATACAGTAAATCATTAATTATAAAACTACCACAAAACCTTCGTGATTGATAACTTTTTAAGAAATTATTTTTAAAGTGCTAAGTGCTTAATTCCCAACAATCATCTGCAATTAAATTTTATAAAATTTTATAACAAAGACCAGTACTGGTCATTAAATAATTAAATGGTAAAAAGCAGCTACCCAATTAGTTCAGAATTATTATACCATTTAAAATCAGTTCATATGATTGTAGGTTAAATTCATTTTATATATAAAAAGTGAGGTAGATGTGAAATAAATTAATTAAATAATTTAACTGTGATGAGTTAAAAAGAATAATTAATTAAATACTGGTAAGAGAAAATTAGCTCAGGTGCAGCTCAAACTATTTTTTTCAACCTGCATTTGGAAAAACAGTAGGAAAAGGAAATTAGGGAAAGGGTGTAGAAGTCCCAAAGAGGACTGCTGCCTGTACTTATTCTAGGCCCTGGGACCCCACAGTGGGAGCACGACAAGCGATGTGGACTGTGGTCTCAAAATTTAATCTGACTATCTCATTGGAGAGCTAAGCTTCCCTAACAGAACCACAAATCTCACAAAGCCATGTAAATGAGGGAGGATGCAGTAAAGATAAATGTGGTTGAGATTAAAAATACTAATAAATACACTAGAAGGTGAAAAACGATTAAAATCAAATACAAGGTTTCAAACCAAAGATTTTCGCCAATGCGCGTTTCGCCACGGCTTTGTCAAGGCAGAAAAACAGAGACGCCATGGCCATGCGTCTCTTCTTAAAAGTTGCGAGTCGGGTATGTTCCGCCGGAAGTGCGAACTTGGATGACGTATTTGCGTTCCACCTCGATGGAACGCACCAGAGTATAGGCGCATAGTAAGCGTTCCAGCCCATTGGAACGCAAACTAAATTATGTGAATCAAACAATCCGGATACCTTATCGCTTAGCCCATAAATAATCATAGTTCAAATAAACATATGACATATGGTGATGTGACTCTTAGTGAAGTTATGAGCATTACATGCCAGCGAAGTGCTTAAACTTGTAAATAGATGCCCATGACCTAAATTGTGAGGAAAAATTGTTATTAAGGTGAAAGATGAACATGCATTCTGGGGTTATGGGCAAGTTTATATTAATGTCATTGGGCAATACCAACATACAATTCTAGAATGAAAAAAGGTTTGCGCTAGCAATTACTAAATTAATGCTAACTGATACTTAGTATATGGAAGGGAAAGCTGACAGAAATATTAGATGAATGCATTGTACAGAATAATCTCATTAATACCACAGGGAGAGACAGAGTTAAGGTTGAAAATCCAATAGGTCTCACGCTTCAGAAGTTCACCCTCTGGGTTACCCCCTCTTATGCCCAGGTTTACATGTTCAATAGCCCAAAATTTTAAATGGGCAGGATTCATATTGTGATGTTTTTTGAAATGGTAAGCTACGGTTGATAAAATTTTGTCAGTTTTACTGGTATTATCTGCAGTTCTGATTGAACTGCAGTGTTGTTGAATTCGCAATTTTAACATCTTGTTGTCATTCCCACATATTGCTTGTGGCAGGGACATTCAATCACATAGATCACTCCTTTGGTTCTGCAGTTGATGTAGTCCTTGATAGCATGCTCTTTATTAAATCTATCAATGAAGGAAAAACGTTTTATCATTTTTATACACATGTTGCAATTTCCACAGGGAAAACAGCCCCTGACTTTTGTGGAAATGGCTTCTAGTTAACATGTCTTTCAAATTGGGGCTACGTCTGTAGCAGACAGACACCCTGCTACCAAGGACGTCATTCAAAGTTGCATCCTCTTTTAACACAGACCAATGTTTATTAATAATTGTATTGATTTGATTACTGGTGGTGTTGTATGTAGTAATGAATCTTACTACCTCCTTGTCATTTGATTTGATTTTAGGATGACACTGTGCTTAGTCATCAGTCTGGCCAAGTACCTTTGGGTGGTGTAAAATGGGGACCTGTATATAAAAGCTTAACCAATCACAGGCCTGCATTCATATCTAATATGTAGACCTTTCCACTAAACAGAGTATAAGAAGGGGAAGGAACACAGGAATCTATTATAAGGACCCAACCATAAAGCTGCCCCTCTGTGCTCCCAAGTTGTCTGTAGAAGCTGACAAAAGACTTACAAATGGAAAACATTTGACCATTCTTCAGACCAAAACAAATATAGATGCAAGAGAATCCACCAATAAGAATGCTGAATCCCAGTACTATGTCAGCCATCTTGCTCTTATCTTTCATGAAGAGATTATTGTACCATTTTCATGTAATTGTATTACACTGGAATCAAACATGAGGAGGAAGGACAGACTTGTTCAGTGCCAGGAAACTGTGCTCAATGCTTCCAACTCCAAATGCAGGATCAAAGAAGATGCACCCAGATCTACACAGATTAACTGGGATTCTCATCTGAGGAGTATTTTGCATTCAAATGCAGCTATGGGCCCTGGAGAGCTGGGGAGAGCTGTTCTACTGAGCAATATTGCTTTAAGATGTTTTTGGAGTATAGTTCATAGCATGCCGTAACCTTGATTATATGGGAAAGTAAACTTAGATTTGTAGTTTAGCAACAACTGTGTAGCTGACCAATGCAGCACAGGCTGGGTTTAGTGTCTTAAGGAAGGCCTGTGTCCCCTTTAACTCATTGCTTGGATGAGAGAGTATGGCAGTTCCCTCATATGGAAGTAAACAAAAAATAAGGGAAAAAACATGGTGAGAGAAACCTATGAAAAATAAAGTTACTATTGTACACACATACTTTGCCTTTACACATCCGATTATTAGTCGTTATATAAGAAGGCTACATGTTGTACTCAAATACTTAATTTTTCTGAAACCCAGCAATATGAGCTATGCAAGCTATGTGCCCTTTGTAGCGTTTCTCTACAAAAGGAAGAATCATGAAGTGGCTGGTAATTTGCTGGAGAGCTCTGGCAAAAAAAAAAAGTAATCCGGAATTCTAATTTTCCATAGCAGCTATATCCTGCCTGATCCACGCTAAGCATATATATCAGCATCCCAAAGCTTCTATGAAACGTAAAGTTCTCTGCCAGGCATATTTATCAAAGGAGCCTAAATGTGCCACATCATTTCCCAATCCATACAAATTTCTCTCGTTACACATACACAATAAGGGAAGTCTCCCCTTTCATTCCCATAGTCTCAGTAAATAAAATACAGATGGCTACACAGTTATGTAGAACAGCACCGGATATTCTAACCGATTGGGTTATTTTCTTTAATAAAGTTTGGATGTTTGTTAACTGAGACAGTATCGTAGTGGCCCGGCGGTACACCAGACAAAAACCAGACCATTGCCCGATCAGAAAAAAGCATGCGTGTAGCGCCATCCACACAGACGCATTCGGCACATCACAGTAGGGGGGCAGGGGTCAGAGGGGGACTCTGGACAGTAGTCTAAGTGGGCCACAGGCCCCCAGTCTGACCCTAAACTGGGAGCCCATCTATATTGTCCCCAAACACAAAACAATAAAAGGAAAGGACTAACACATGCTACAAGTGCAGCCATAGATGAAGCAGACTTGAGTTCTAGCTTAGACTTGAATGGTGTTTGGGAAGCTGCACGTCAGCCAACGTTATAAAAACTGTAGGGCTCATTTACTATAATAGCACTCCACTGCAGAGACAGAAACTCTCTGAGACAGAAGATGTAGTGCACATTGGTGGAAGACTGATGTAGAGAGTATTATTTTATTATTTGTGGTTTTTGACTTTTTATTCAGCAGTTCTCAGGTTGCAATTTTAGCATATTAAACTAGCAACTGTGCATTGCTATGAATAAAAGGCTGGAATATGAATAGGAGAGGCCTGAATAGAAAGATTAGTAATAATAACAATGACAATACATATGTACCCTTAGAGAGCATTTGTTTTTTTAGACGGAGTCAGTGACCCCCATTTCAAAGCTGTAAAAAGTCAGATGAGGAAGGCAAATAATAAAAAACTATAAAAAAAAAAAAAAGAAATAATGAAGGTCAGTTGAAACGTTGCTTAGAACAAGCATATTTATCACATACTAAAAGTTAACTTAAGGGTGAACCACCCTTTAAAAACTTGCCTTTACAGGACAGTATTTACATGGCTCTTTTTACACGTTGTGCCTATAGCCCAGTGGTTCTCAACCTTCCTAATGCTGCGACCCTTGAATACAGTTCCTCATGTTGTGTGACCCCCAACCATAAAATATTAAAATATTTTCATTGCCAGCCCAGAGCGGATTGTTAGGAAAGTACAGGGGACAGCGTGGTTGCATAAAGGTTTGTTTTCCGTGCGTAGTGAGGCAAAATTTTTTTGCCACACCCATTTTGTGGTCACCCCCAAATTACCATGTTAATTTTACTTATTTTAAATGGGCAGGGAGAGCTGTATGGCAGTCCCTACTAAGGGGATATAGAAAGTTGTAGTGTAACTGGCTTCCCTACACAGGTTACTGAACTACAACTCCCAGCACCAACACCTGGAGAGCTACAATCTTGCCCCAGGGCTAGTGGGGAGAGAGATGAACCTGCTCCTGGAACCCCTTGAGTGACCCCTGTGAAAGGGTCGTTCGACCCCCAAAGGGGTCCCGACCCCCAGGTTGAGAACCACTGCTATAGCCCATGACCACCAGAATTGCATATTATTAAAGGACATGCAAGTAAACCCTTGTCCTGCCACTAGTTTACTAACCAGCACTAAAGTATTCCCTCATAATACAGTGGTTGCAATTATGCTGGAATTTTGGAAGGAAGGTTGCATTGTAGGTAAGGGTACAGGTATGGTATATCTGTAATCTGGAAAAACATTTTCTAGTAGACTTGAGACATGAAGATCTAAATTACAGTAAGATATATTAGTCAGAAAACACCAGGTCTATAGCATTCAAGGTAACAGATCCCACACCTGTACTTTGAAAAAGTGCTATATACTTTGCTCTCCTCTAGAATTAGGGATGCACCAAATCCACAGTTTATGCATTTGAACAAATACCTAATCCTCCCAAAACAAATCAGACAAATCCCAAACTTGAAACTTAAAAAATAGCAGCATTGTTGCTTTGAAAAAATAATTGTCATGTTCAGTTGTCCAGAACTGTAAAGTCATCCAGGTACAGGAATTTGGTTCAGCTGAACAGTTAGGATTTGGTCAAATCTTTCAGAAGATGTTGAGTTTAACCAAGTCTTTAATAAGGGGCATCACTATTTAGCAACTATCCCAGAAGAAGAGCAATTTTATGAAGTTGAGTTTTTAGGAGACTTTAAATCTTCTTGTTCTTAACTACAAATTATTACATCTAAAGAGCAAGACCTTTTTGGCAAAAGGTTCACACAAAGGATTTCAACTTACCAATAGGCAATCAGACACAGGACCTGAGATTGTCAGAAGCTTCTTAGCACGTTGGGAAGAATCAGAGATGAAAATCCAGGCAAATATATGAACTCTGTAAAACCAAAGTCAGAATTAGGTCTATTTGCAATTCAAGTATAATTGGGAAGGTGGATCTATAGACACGTATAAGGGTAGACTTATCTTTTATCATTTTCTTTCATTTTCATTTATTTTGTAAATATTAGTAGTTTCATGCTACTAATAGTCTAAGGGTCATCGGAGTGGCATCTTATCTGAGACACGGAATTTGAACTATCATGAGCCTACTTGATATGTGCTGGGTCCTATTTGGAACCCAACTTTAATAATGTAAATCTAGCAGTGAAGACTCATCTCAGAAGATGCAAAGCATCACTTCTTGAGAAAACACATTCTTATGGATTCCAAGGGAGCTGCCACCACTAGAGACTCAATGCTAACGCACAATAAACAGAGATTCTCAATGTATCAGAGAAACGATAAAGGGAATTATTTAGATAGTATAAAAGGTTAGAATTTTTGCTCTTGGATAAGACATGTTGTATCCTGCCCTTCACCGGCTTCAAAAGGGGAGAAGGAAAAAAAAAAAGATAAACAAGGCCATATATCAAAAGACTAAACATGGAGTATTTGGTTTGTCTGCGTGCCAGCACTTGTTTTGTTTCTGAGAAGCTATTATCACATTGTATACTCGGGCCAAAGACAACAAATTAGGCACATATTTGAGACCTTGATGTATATAAAGCCATTAAAATGAAGCAAGACATTCTATGAGCAATATTAGGAAGGCAACAAAATCTCTCTGGTTTTCACGATTTAGAGGACTTGCTTAAAGGGGAAGTAAACCTTTCACTGCAGAATGGGGAATTCATTCTGCAGACTGCCATTTTCATTTTTATTGTACAGGTTTCTGTAACTGAAGCTTATTTTACAAAGTAAAAGCATGTTTGTATTGAATGTGCGTGTATAAATATTATTCCTGGAAACTCTGCAGGAATGACATACAGACAGAGAGCTTTTCTTTGGAGGATCCCAGACAAAAGTTATTGGGTTTGGCAAATAAATATTGCATGGTCTATCCCTCTCCCTAAACTAAGTTAAAGATGGTGTACTATCCTTATTACCCCTATATTTCTACTCCCCCATCCCCAGCAATTTACCACTTACTGCTAGTTAATTTTTTTTTTTAATTCGGTTTAATCCAAGGTACTATATGGTTCAAAATAAACCTAGCCATCAGATGTACAGGACTGAATAGAAGAGCTGAAACAACAGCTTAAAAACTAGAATTTCATCTCTTATTTGAATTCTCATTTCAGTTCATGGCAGGAGCTCCCTTAAGTCTTAAACACAATGGCATAACAAATAACTAATAGTCAATTTAAAACATCAAACTTTGCATTAATTCATTAACTCTCCATTAATTCACTACAGTTCCTAAAATGTAACATACTGATGTCCCCGCTTGGATCAGGAGAAGAATGAAGTTTGGTTCCATTTTTGATGTAGATGGTTGTATCCAAGAAGTTGATGTGTGAGTTAGAGTGGTTAAGGGTAAGGTTGATGGTGGGGTGGAATTGGTTAAATCTTTGGTTGAAAACCAATAGTTCTTTGATACAACCATTCTACATCAAAAATGGAACCATACAAACATCCCTATACCAAAAAACCAACAGGCCGTCCTGCATATATAATGTGGGACAGTTTTCATCAACATCACATAAAAAAATCAATTGTGTTTAGCCAGGCTCTGAGATACAACAGGATTTACTCTAACAGAAATAAACATCTCCATTCCTTACGGAAAACTTTTGTTAATCAGGGATACCTTCCACAGGTTATTGAGGATCAAATCCACAGAGCAACTCAAATACCCAGAAACACACTCTTGGATTACAAAGAAAAGGCAGAAAACTGTTGTTTGGTACCTATTGTAGTTAACTGAACATTATTAGAAAAATAGCCAGAGACCTGCAACCCATGCTCCATACAGATACCTGACTAAAAGAAATATTCCCAGAACTACCTCTCCTGTCTTATAGACAACCACCTAATCTGAGGAAAATAATTGTTAGAAGTGCTCTTCCGAAAACAACTAAAGCAGGTACATTTCCCTGCAACAGTAACAGATGTGAAACCTGCAAATACATCCTGTGCAAAGATCAAGTTGCTGTACCGAATACACAAAAATGATACACCATTCTGGACTACTATTCGTGTGCTTCATCCAGTGTGGTATACATGATTACATGTACTAGGTGCTCTACAGGAGACATATACATTGGTGAAACAGGACAAAAATTGCGCACAAGGATGAACAATCACAGACATAAAATCAACACCAAGTCATGTGATACACCAGTGGGGCAACACTTCTGCAGTCAAAATCACAGTCTTCAGGACATGCAGGATTTAATTCTAAAAGGGAACTTTAAAACTGAATGGGGAAAGGAAGATTTATGAATTCAAATGTATGGAGTTATTTAACACATTAAGACAGGGCCTTAATTTAGGGTCAGGCTTCATGTCAAACTATTTGACCTGACTGAATCCAGACTCCTGGACTATTTACATCCCACCATAATTCATTGTATTATCTCTACAATTGATCTCTATCTATCTGTAACTTCCTAACTTATAACCCATGAATACCTTTCACTGATCTAATAGTACATATGCTGTGCCCTTCTAGCCCTCATTTGAATTCTGCCTGACGAAGGCGCCTTGGTGCTCCAAAAGCTTGCAATGTATTTTTATTGTTAGCCAATATAGGTATCAATTCTACAGTGATTTGTGTATTTGTGTTTTTATTTGTTATATTTGGACTATGGAAGGAAACCCTTATAGGAAATAATGAAAAATCCATGAAGATATTGAAACAAATTACTTCTTACTTTTTTTCCATGCATGTGTGGTTTTGTGCAATTTACTTTAGATTTCCTTTAAAGACATTTTAAGCAATGCAGTTAAAAGGTCAAAATGTTGAAAGTAAATCAATCCCAGTGTCAGCATTATGACATATGGTGCAGTAGATGATCATTTTTTTCCGGCACACATAAATCTCGCCAAACTGCTAGTAAAAAAAAATTAGATTTATTTTTATGATGAAAAAAGATGCCCTCCAGCATTTCAAGTGAGTCCTATTTATTAACTCCTTTTACAAGCGGTACAGATGCCTATGGCTCATAAGACAGATAACAAACAGAGTCTCAAACTATTTCTTTCACTCACCAGTGATTTGTCAGAAATTGCTCTTGATGTATTGTTGTGATGTTTAAAAAAATCCTACCGCTGTCTGGGGTAAGAAACTATTGCTATAGATCAAGGAGGTGAGTACAAGGCTCTGTTACTGCAATTGAGGGCCGCTACTGCCTGCCATGAGATAAGGTGGAACGTTGTCGTATGTAGAGATGTATAGGATGTTACCAGGGGAAAGTGTTTTAAACTGGAAATACAGTTCTTCTAATGCATAGAGCACAGTCACATCAGAATAGCCCATCCAAAGTGGCTCCAATTGCAAAAGACCAAAAGTCAGACCATTGTTGCAATAAAAGGATATTACAAAGTAAACAGAAAGTACAATGGCAGTAAATATGTAATAATGGCCTGAGCCTTGGCAGTTTTATGGGTTGAAATACTGGTCCGGGGGCAACCCATAAAGTGCTACTGAACTCAAGTAACTGTGGTTTAAAGGAGAACTAAAGCTTAACTAAAAATGTAGTTGGAAATGTTGTACATTATGTGCTTCTGTAACAGCCCAAGGCAACCACAGCTCTTTAGCAGTAAAGATCTGTGTCTCCAAATATGCCCCAGTAGATCTTCTTTTCTGCCGATTCACTGATTCACATGCTCTGTTCTGCTGTCACTTACTGAGCTTAGGGACCCACTCACAATATACAGTACACATAGAATAGAAATGTCACAATATAAGGCTGATTAGTAATTAATTACTACATGGCAGCACAGAAACCAGTGCAACTAGCATCAGCATTTAATAATCAGCCCTGTAGCATCAGCTTATATTACAGACAAACCTCATTTTCTAATTAGTGACAACCCCAAAGCTTAGCTTCTCAACAACTGCTCAGAGTCCACTGAGCATGTGAGTATCACAGACACTTTCCAAGATGGTGACTCCCTACCCCTGGCTGTGACAAGTTTGAAGTCCTGGATTGCTGCTACAATTGAAAAGCTGAAACTTTAGGCTGGTGCCAAAAGTTCAGTATATAACATATGGCATTTTTAACCATATTCATTTTTAGTTCTACTTTAAGAAAGGTACAAGGGACTTTGAAGAGAGTTTGGGTGTGACAGAATTTGGGTCATCTTCTGTTCTGAGCCCATAGTGAAGCTACAGTATATTGCCCATTGTTGCCGGCAAACCATGCCAGCATTGGTTTATCTGAGATATACAGTAAGTAATGTGCTATAATTTAAGGCCCTTTGCTTTCATACATGTGTTAGATATGTATGGGACAAGGATCCTATGGGTAAAAATGGCAAACACTGTTTAATAAAGGTGTTCATTAGTGATGGGCGAATTTATTCACCAGGGGCGAATTCCCGCGATTCGCCGCTGGCGAATAAATTCTCAAAACGCCAGTGAAAATTCGCAAAAAAAACCGAGTCGCGTGTCGTTTTGACGGGCTGGTGGAGGTGGGGTGCAATGTACAGCCCCCAGGGAAGGGAGCTGGTCTAGGCTGGTGGGTCCCATCAGGTTTTTTCCCAGTGTTCTACCAGCCCAGTCCAACCCTGCCTCTATTACATGAATAATGGGAAAACTGTTGTATTGTGTTGAAAAAAAAAACCTGTGATTTGTGTGCAATTAGTGCACTTTGTGCTTGCTTTGTAAATGAAAAGTCAGCAGCCTTGACTTCCGTATGATAAACACACCCAATGTCACATGTAATATTCCAGTTTCAGGCTCACTGCCAGAGACATAGGTAATGCCAAGTATTTGATAAACAGCCCATCTAACTAATTGGATGTCTGCATATAGAACACTCTGATTTTATGGTGGAAAAATTCTACACAACAAGCATTTCATGAGAACACTAGATAAACCTGCAGATGGGCCTTCTGCTTATTTAGTAATGTATCATTAGCAACTGAACGGGAGCAGTGTTTTCTTGGAAAGCAACATCAGTGGTCCAAAAGCTCCATCCGTGAAGTTTTGGCTCTTGTCCCTGTAGCCTAATATGGAGAAGTATATAAATGCCCAGTGTATCCATTCATTGAGTTCCAATGGATCCTGTTTAGAATAATTTTAATTTAAATGTCAGCTAGTTTACATTAAGCAGGGCATAACTGTTCCTTTCCCCTCTTAACAAAATACAGGTCCACTGTAAATTTGACTTTCTTATTTTAGTCACTGGCATATGTAATTTGTTACCTCTGTATAGCCTTGCAGTCTAACGGGGAAATCTAATAAAAGGTGCATCGGGTCTAACAAACCCTATTAATCATAGTTTTCAAGGGTAGCCTTGGGTTATAAAAGTCAGATACAGGAGAAGACAAAGATCCATTTGATCTGGCAGTTGTGGATATGGACAGAAGAATCAGAAGACAAATGGATAGGAAGTAGCATTGGAGGTATGATGGCCTTCTGGAATGGATATTAAGGGCAGCTCACTTGTATATTTTGCTCAAGAGAGGAGTTTCCATCCATGCCCCACCATTACTAAGACTTGAGCTGGCTAAGTTCTTGAGTGTAAGCTGTTTGTGCTTTGTGCTTTTACCCTTGATAATAATATGGCAGAAGCTGTAGTTCACCAACATTTGGGTGGAATAATAACCATGATATGGAATGATTGTTTCCCTTTTAAAGCTGTATGCATTGGAGAGAGAGACAAGTTAAAGCAGGTCATGATGGTGAATGAGTGGTTTATCTGAGAATATGCCCGTCTGATTCAAGGCCATTAAGCAGAGTGTAGCCATCCGATTCAGGTGTATTGATAAGAATTTGACCTGACACAGGGGTATTGATGAAAGTATGTCCATGTGATCCTGGGGAATTTATCAGAGGGTAGCCATCTCATCCAGGTGCATCAATAAGAATATGACCTGATACAGGAGCATTGATGAGAGTATGACCATGAAATCAGGCATTGATAAGAGCATGACTATCTGATGCATGGGCATTGATGAGAATGTAGCCATCTGATCCTGTGTGCTAAATGACCACTATCTTATTTTGTGGACCTGTTCTCCACTGAAAAAAATCTGTGCCTTAAAGAATTCTTATGACAAAATGCCCATGAACATTATCCACTTAAGATTTAACCAGTCCATTGTGAGACTCAAACAAGTAGGGTTGCCACCTAGCTGGCATTTAACCAGCGGCTAGGGCCCCACCACTAATCATATTTAAGAAAGTCTCTTGCAGCCTGTATTGCTATTAGTTACTTCAGTGATGGAACCAGGGTCAGATTTGCAGGAAGGCCAGGGCCTAGGGCAGCAGGATTTTAGGGGCAGCATACCAACCAGCTGCAGAAGAAGTTTTTTTTCAAATTCCCACACACCAATCTTCTGAACCTGAAGAAAGAAATGTGCACATGTGCACATGTCAAGTGGAGAGTGGTGGGGGCGACTAGCAGTGGCAGGCCTAAGAGCGCCAACGAGTAAATCCAACCCTGGATGGAACCATGGAAGGGATTTCTTGTATTATTGTTATCCTGTTTTAGCCAGTCTGAATGTTACATATTAAAATGGTATAAAGGTGATACCTTACTGAGTCTAGCTTTAACTGGGGGTTACAGGAGAATCAGAAAGGTTTTTATGTATGACCCCTTTATGTAAACATTTAAAGGGGAAATAAACCTTCACAAGAACTCTCTCACATTATGAGGCCCAAACACTAAATAAAGCTGTCCCACTGCACTCCCTAGTTTTCTATAGAAGTTGACAAAATATATAATTACACATGGAAAAAAATTCATTAATAAGAATTTACTGACCAACAATGTATTCATAGATGCAAGACATTTCACCATTGAGAATGCTGATTCCCAGCACTATGTTAGCCATCTTGCACTTATCTTATATATATGGATTACTGTTGCATTTTGGTGTCATTATTTTACATGGGAAAAAACATGAAGAAGGACAGACTTGTTTAGTGTTAGGAAAGAACATGGAGCCAGATTTACACAGATCCTGGAAAGCTGCAGAAAAGGTTTATTGAGAAATATTGCTTTTAGAATACATCCCTGATGTTGATGGACTACAGCTCCCAGCTTGCCTTAACCTTGATTATATGTTAGAATATTTTCTAGCAGTGGTTGAGCAGTACAGTACAAGCAGGATTTTCAGTCCCTTTAATAATAGATTGCAGATGTTTCTCCAATGAAAATAAAGCCTTGAAGAGATATATCAGATACTTCACTGTAACAAAAACAAAAATTTTTCCCTTGTATCTCTGAAAACCTAAACAATGCTGTGTCTGCCCTTCTGATGTCTGATTACAGTGCAATTGCAACAAGTCAGAACTGCAGAGTAGTCTCCTTTTGTGAAATAACCATATCATGTTGCCTTTCTGTTTAAGCACACAAGCAATTATTATATAAAAGGTGCAAATGGCACACAAAGAAAATTGTTTGTATATGAAAGTACTTGTATTTGTTTAGCTTTGGAATTTCTTAATAATTATAAGAAAAGTGTTATTCTTTCTTTTGCGTCTCTTAAGCAAAAGTGCTCACCGTGGATAATATATCCATTGTGTTTTTGTATGGCTCTTAGCACATTTCTCAGACACAGAGCTGTTTGATTAGGACAAATGATTCTCAAATAGAGAGTGTATTTTCTCATTTGTCCCCCCAGGGGCCTGTAATGATTTTCAGAGCTTGCTCTTTTGACAGCAAGGAAGTTAAACATGTTTATTTATCTGCAGAGAGACCCCCATTAACTGCACATTAGACAGTTCTTTCAATGGAAGGTCTGCTGGGTGTTGAAATATGTTGTGCTTCTGAATTAATGGTGTCGCAGTGAATAATGTTTCTACAACAGAAGGGGAAACACACCTGGAAGCCAATGACCAGCAATGCAATACTATTCACCAAAGTTTGGTGACAGAGAAAAGAGTATTTTCTTTAATATTAATAATATAAATGATCTACGCCAAACACGGGTGGCCAAACACGGGCAGATTAAAGGAACGGTAAAACCAAAAAAGGAAAGTGTTTTAAAGTAATGAAAATATCATGTAGTGTTGCCCTGCGCTGTTTAAACTGATCTGTTTGCTTCAGAAACACTACTATAGTTTATATAAAGCAAACAAATAAAGCCACCGAAATTGGTCCTTTAGATCGATTCATCAGCTTATTTTGTCCATGTTGACAATGGCTGGTTGTTGCTGTCCTCGTCACATCAGAGTCCATTTACTTTATTGTTATCTGATTATTTGGCCCAAGGGATGAACAATTAGATTAACCTGATATCGCCATACCTTTGGTGGGCATATTGGTTTAAGATACGCTTGTTTGGCAACCTTGCCAAGCGAGTGGATCTTATCATGGATGGCCACCATAATACAGTAGACCTTGGGATCTCAGAAATATAAATATTGGGTCTGGTTAATTCTATGGGCACAGAACCAGCAGTCTGAAGTCGCTGATGCTTAATTCTAGTCTTGGGCAACCAATTAAAATGTCTGTGAACCATTAAATTAACATTTTGATGACGTAGAAAGTGATATTATGAGACAATATGCAATTGATTTTCATTTTTAATTATTTGTTTGAGTTATTTAGCTATTTATTTAGCGGCTCTCCTTTTCACAATTTCAGCCATCTGCTTACTAGGGTACAAAATACTTGGATACTAGTATCCATGAACTGATTTGAATAAGAGACTGGGATATGAATAAGAGAGGGACTAAACAGAAAGATTAGTATTAAAAAAGCAGAAATAACAATAAATGTGTCTTACAGAGCATTTGATTTTTTGATGGGGTCAGTGACCCCCATTTGAAAGCTGAAAAGAGTCAGAAGAAGAAGGAAATAATTAAAAAGCTATAAAAAAATAATTAATGGATACCAACTGCAAAGTTGCTAGGAAAAGGACATTCTTTATTACACTAAAAGTTAACTTAAAGATTAACCACTCCTTTAAGTGCCACAAATTACACCTAGAGAGGAACCATTACAGGGCATGTAAACCCATAAAACAAATGATTGTGCAATTGCTCAAAAAGCTTTTTGCAATTAACATGAATTTTTTTCTTGTTTATAAAATTTCAGAATTTTTATTTCTAATATAATGAAATTGAAAACAAAATTACCACCCTCTGGTCATGGAACCCTCCTATTTTATATGTTTTATATTTTTTATAGAGTATGATCTGGAGTACTAATAATTATGATATTTTGGGTTAAACATTGAAGAGGTGTCCTACAATTTATTTGAATCACAGGCCCGGGTAAGTCACATTAAGATAATTTATAACACAATTACTTTACACATTGATTGCAATAAGAACATTTATCAAAGAAAATGAAAACCACTACAGGTATGAAATCCATTATCCTGAAACTGATAATCAAAAGATCCAAATAGACTTAATTTTATCCAAATAATACAATTTTGGATCCAATTCATCCTCTGTAATAATAAAACAGTAGCTTGTACTTGATGCCAACTAAGATTTAATTAATCCTTATTGGAAGCAAACCAGTCTATTGGGTTAAGTTAATGTTTATGTGATTTTCTATTAGAGATAAGGTATGAAGATCCAAATTACGGAAAAATCCGTTACCTGGAAAACCTCAGGTCCCAAGCATTCTGGGTAACAGACAACTGGTCAGCACAAATTACAACAGCATAAAATAAATTAAACGAACACAAAATATAATTCAATATACATACTCTGTAACACTTATAGCAAGGCTCCAGTACAACAAAATATTATTGTGAAAGCTCAGGAGGCAAGCAGGGAAAAGAAGAATAGCTCCCACTCAACCTTTGATAAACATCCATGCATAGCAGAAATCTTACATGTTGTCCAGACACGCAACATCAGTTTATTTGGCCATGAGAAGGAGCCAAAATTGCCTTTTTGAACGATGCCTCTCTGGCTCCTCAGGGGTCAATAGAGAAAAATGCCTAAAACCCATTTCATGGCATTATCAGCCTGAGAGCAGTCACTCACACAGGGAGGACTCCTTTCTTCAGAGCCTTTAAAGAATGGAAATAGAGTTGAACGGTGCTGTAGCATTAAAACACCCAATTAAATGCATATTTAAAATTCCATCGGTTTAATGTAACAGTAAGTTATAAGCCAGGATGAAATTCCAGTCGGTAGCTGAAAAAGATTTGGGATTAGAAAAGATAAACTCTGCTACCGAGTTAAAGTCGGGATCCAATAGCACTAAAAGGAACGAAGAAGCATTTATAGTGGAAACAAAGAGTGTTATAAGAGTTATAGATAAAGTTACATAATATATAAAGTAGACACGAAGAAATAATTTCCCCCACCCCAGGATTAATGTTCCTATATATATATATAT